>JACXGK010003436.1:0-45172 GCA_016801125.1 Novumbra hubbsi | reverse complement strand
GTGGAGCATGTGCTGGGACGAGGGCCGGATGTGGAGCAGGTGCTGGGACGTGGACCGGTCGTGGAGCAGGTGCCGAGACGAGGGTCTGACGTGAAACAGGTGCTGGGACGTGGGGCGGTCGTGGAGCATGTGCTGGGACGAGGGCCGGACGTGGAGCAGGTGCTGGGACGTGGACCGGTCGTGGAGCAGGCGCTCTGGCACCGGGTGTAATCCTGGAGGGCCCTGGAGCGACAGCTGTTCGCTTCCCAGGACCCTTGGCACCCTTGGAGCCCACAACGGCATAGAGATGGCTAGAGGACTCTCCATGTGCCATGCCCTGAATGGGAGCCCCAAAGCACAGAGATGGCTAGGGGCGCGCATCCAGGACATGACACTGTGCGTCAGTTATCACTTGTTTTGTCAGTTTCTGGCATTCACTCAATTAGCCATTAGCTTGACCAAACCTGTCTTTGGGACAAAATATTCCAGTAAATGGTCTGTGATCCCACATGGTCTTTCATTTATCCTATTAGTCTCTCCCTCTCTTTTTCACTTACTCTTGCTTAAATCTCTTTCAAGCTCTCCGGTGCATCTAAAGGCAAACCACATTGAGACAAAGAGGACCCTGGGTTTCTTTGCAGGAGGATGTTTAGAGCCACACACAGGCATCAGCAAGCTGTTGGCAGAACTGCAGCATCCAGCATTCTTAGCTGACGTGGCTGACACATCCAGGCCGCTGCTGAGCTGCCTTTTCTGCTTGCTCTGGAGGTTTGAATCATGCAAAGGCCAAATAAAACCGGGGCACTTGACCTGGATTATTAAGAGGGTGAGGGGGTTGTAATATGTTTCATGGATTCACAACATTAGCTTATTATGCTTTTGCGTCGCATAATGCATTGTCTTTTGCAAGCAACCATTCCTCTCTACTTGCTATCTATTGTTTACAGAGTCATGACAAGGCCTGTGAATTATTAAAAAAGGATGATATAACACAATTGTAGAAAAAGACTGACTCGAAATAGACATTTCTTGAAATGCTGCAAAGCCACTGGTCAAACACGTTCAACTATGCTGTAGTCTGTCCAAAACGTACGTGGTGTCTGCTTCCCCAGGGCTATTGCCCTTATAGAAAAAACTATTGGTAAACTGAGATTTGATTCAAGATTTGTTCCCCCAACTTTATCTTGTCCAAGCAAACATTCAGTGGAATAAGTTAAGTAAAAGGCTCCAGCCAGATATTCTAGGCATCCGCAGCAATCCATTCTGTTTTTTCACTCATCCGACGAGGAAGTCGACAGGATGAATTTGTGTGGACCCACTCCTTCAATCTCAACTGTGTCCCTTGACCTTACTTTACTTGGCAGGCTCACCAATGCCGTTGTTAAAATCAATTCAAAGGTGACAGCCAAAGTGGAAAGAGATAAAAAAATAAAAAAGGATGACGCACTCTCTAATAGCCAGGCACGCCCTGTGCAGTGCCAGTTGCTACATTTCTATGTTCCATGTATTTAAGTTCTAGATTGTCTTATTAGTCTTTTTCTATGTTCTGTTATTTTTCTCAATCTAATTTCACTGTTGTTCTTAGTTTTCCCACCTGTATCTTGTTTTTATCTCTATATACCCCTCAGAATCAGACAAAAGACTACAGGTATCATAGAACTCTTCTTTTTTTATTGTGCAGCCTAAATATGTGCGTTCCCTTATGCGTTCCACTTCACTCACAGAACGTGCATAGCTCCAACGCCCTCAAACATGCGCGCCACCTCAGTGTCAGGCGATATGGAAATGCGGGGGGGTTGGCAAACAGAGGCAATGTTCATTCGGGATTTAGCCACCTGACAACCTCAGCGGTGCAGGCACCCAAGCCATGAGACCCACATTTACATTTGTCTTCAAACAGACACTCAAATCCCGAGAAAATTATAGTGCTTAGTGTATATTTTTTAATTCAGACAGGGGACCTGTCGAGTCCTACTTAAGTCCACTAATTTCTGTTCTCGCCTGTGCCGGTGAATGAGTGGCTGAAGGAGTTCAATAACCACTACAAAACAGGCTGGGCTCAGCCATCCGGACCCCCTGTTATTGTGGCTGTCAGCTCATATCCCATGTCTGTTAAACCTCTCATTACAAACAGCTGTAATCCCATAGGATTGGAAAGCTGCTGCCATCATTTCTCTTTTCAAAGGTGGTGACAAGGTAGACCCCAACTGTTATAGGCTTTTATATCTCAATCCTACCCTGGCTGTCACATTTTTTCCTGGTAAAAAAACACTTAACCCGGCAGTCTTGAGTCTGACATAGCTTTTTTCAGTTCTGTCAGGCTTCATAGACGGTCATAGGTGTATCTCAACACTTCAAAAGGTCCTAAATTACATCATATCGCCATAGACAAAAATAAGTATTGTGCAGTAGATTTTATTGATTTGGCTAAAGCCTTTGGCAATTTCACCCTAATTGAAACACTCAGCAACAGAAGGTTCTCATATGTCTACTTAGGTGTTAAAACAATTTCTCTGACCATGTACAATGTGTCAAATCTAAAGCTCTGGCAGTTTCTATAAGGGTTCCTGTAGCTTTGTTACTTGGGCTGACGTCATCCTCTGTATATTTAGATGGATATCCCTGCTTTGGAACTTGGACATTGTGCAACACAACCTTAACAACATTTGTTCCACTACTAATGCAGATATATTAAATACTACATAACGCTCATTTGGCGCAAACTTGGATAGGGCACCCTTAATGATCTTTAGCTGGTAACTCCATCACTCACCTTTTGTTGATCACACTAACATGCTTTCTTTGAATACCCCAGAAAACTAAATTGATGCTTAATAAGGGTAATTTACCACACTTCCATCTGCTTTGTCAAAGTGCTCTCTCCACCAAGGAATCATTTCATCTCTTTGCTTCACCTTTGCTATGTAAACATCGCCAGACTCATTGGTACCAACTTAATTGTACCAATGAAGTTATTGAAAATAACAATTGGCTTTCTATTGATCCTATTGTCTACATAACGGATCAATAAATAGAGGATACAAATGATAAAGCTCAATGAGGTTGCATCACATGAACGGGGTACTTTCCTTTAACAATTACACGTTGTCACATGTTAAGTGTCATGATGCCACATAACAAATGTGATCATGTAAAAGGGGTTGTCCACGGGAGTTCTTGATAGCTGCCATTCAGCAATACACAGAGTCTGAGCAGCCAAATCTCTAACACAGGTCCATTGAGAAACAAGCTGTCAAGTCTGCACCCATTAACCCATTGACACAAAGTGGTGAGGTGGAAACAGAATACCAGTGCTGTCACAACTCATAACCTCCCCATACACAAACCAAGCCATACAGACTGCTTACGGACTCTGTCAAATTCAGGTAGACTTGGTTGACTTTTAAACCTGTGGTGGCACTGCTGATTTAATGCCTAATACATTGGATTCACAATTGGCCTGTTATTCTACCAATGGCTTCTCTCACCACACAATGTCTCTCCAACAATGTAACATTGAGGGCATTCCAGGACTCATAATTGGCAGTTTTTTCCCCGCTGACTCAGATCAACAATCGCTTTTCATCAAGGACATTCAGCCCTGAGAAACATCAATGCTGTGTGCCCAGGTCAGAGTATTTCAGTGAAATATAAGCCAAGGCAATCAAGCTTCTCCCCCAGCCAAAACAAGACTCCACTTGTCGATAAATATGCAAATTTGTTTGAGTATAAATAGCAGTAAAGCTGTGTTTAAGGAATCATTAAAAATGAGAAAACACATCAACAATAATGTTAACGTGACCCAATGGATTCCAGTTGGATAACAGACAGAGGCACTGACTCACGTAGTTCTTCCAGCTACCTGGCCTGGAAACATAAACTTCACTCAACCACAACCACGACCAGACAATTCACATGCCATCACATGTTTTTCTTTCTTCACAGAATTCTTCTTTGTGCACCTCGACTCGGCAAATCAGAGTTAGCCAATTAGACTGGGAGACAATTGAAAGAGAACCATTGAATTGCAGACAAGTTAATGACACTCTTGGAAAGTGAACTTTAACACGTTTCTTTCTCCTGCTGTTTAGTAAATCTGGCTGTAAATTGGGCATGTTATAACCAATTGCGCTAACCTTGACTGTTACGATACTATTGACCCCTCTCTGAATTCCTGGCAGTATGGGCCCTGGGGCCGTCGATAGCACTCCCAAGTGAGGGCTCATTATTCCGCAGGGTCAGACGGAGGGGAGTGAAAAGGCATTACAACAACACAGAGGAAATAGGGAGGCAGGAAAGCAGTAGCACAGTCGTTCACGTACACAAGGTAAACGATATTGTCCTCTAGAGTCTCACATTGCAGGGAGATTCAGGGCTCAATTCAATCAAACCCCACATAGCAGTATTTACACACTGGCTCTGTTCTCAGAGGTTATTTTAACGTCGTGGGCAATGTGTGACAAAGAGAGAAGTAGTACCTCCATAAAATTCATGCTTTTGCTTTCATGAAATTAGGGACAGAGGGTAAATATTGTAAATGAACATTGTAAACATTTCAATAATGTATATGAATCCCGGGCTTATAATGCTCACTTCCACAACACAACTTTAAAATCTCTTCGTTTACAAATCGAGTTTCGTCTGTCTGGTCCACATACTGAGCCAGCCAAGCAGATCTACCCCTGAGACGAGCCTCAAGTTCAGTTATGAGATGTCCATCTATAACAGAGTGAGCACATTCAATGGCCTCTGCAGTAAAGAACCCCAGGCAATAGAACATGCCTGAAGGCCGGTCTCCTTCTGTCTCGCCAAGCCTCCTCTCTATTTCTTAGTCCACCTGACTCCCTCCAGTCCAGCGTCCTCTGGTTAATATGCTATAGAAGAGAAAAGGATCGCTGCCTCATTGAGAGGGACGAAGCGTTTCATTTCGGGAAATGGAAGTGATCATGGGTCCATCGGTTCTGTCACTGGGTTTCTACAGGCACCGGAACGTTCCTTGAAGTGACATTGCAATGGAGGGGTGGTGGCAGGTTCATTTGGAGAAAGGGAATCATTTACATTCTGCTCTCCATGTGTTTTCCTCATATCACTCTCAGAGAAACAGAAAGAGACACAGAGAGAGAGAGAAAGTGTTTGGGGAGGATGTGGAGACAGGTGTCATGGTAAAGCTGCATAATTCTCAGTCTGCAGTTTAACTGGAGTGGGGTCTGTCCGATGAGTTAAACTAATGGAGAGACAATGGATATTGAAAATGTCCTATTTCTCTTTATTATGGTGTCAAAGTCAAAGAGATGGGCAATGTCCAGAGGGTTAGGGCTAGAGAGAGGTAATGATGCATTAGGGTTAGAGAGAGGTAATGATGCGTTAGGGTTAGGGTTAGAGAAGTGTAATCATGCAATTAGGGTTAGGGTTAAATAGAGGTAATGATGCATTAGGGTTAGGGTAAAAGTGAAATAATGATGCATTAGGGTTAGGGTAAGAGTGAAGTAATGATGGATTAGGGTTAGGCTTAGAGAGAGGTAATGATGCGTTAAGGTTATAGAGAGGTAATGTGGCATTAGGCTTAGGGTTAGAGAGAGGTAATGTGGAATTAGGGTTAGAGGTAATGATGCGTTAGGGTTAGAGAGAGGTAATGATGCATTAGGGTTAGGGTTAGAGAGGTAATGATGCATTAGGGTTAGGGTTAGAGAGGTAATGATGCATTAGGGTTAGGGTAAGAGAAAGGTAACCATGCATTAGGGTTAGAGTGAGGTAATGATGCATAAGGGTTAGGATTAAAGAGAGGTAATGATGAATTAGGGTTAGAGAGAGGTAATGATGCATTAGGGTTAGGGTTAGAGAAGTGTAATCGTGCAATTAGGGTTAGGGTTAGAGAGAGGTAATGATGCATTAGGGTTAGAGAGAGGTAATGATGCATATAGGGTTAGGGTTAGAGAGAGGTAATGATGCATTATGGTTAGGGTTAGAGAGAGGTAATTATGCATTAACAACATTTCGCTAAAATGGATGTTCACACATCTATACCTAACAATAATAACTGATCTGATTAAGAACTTCCATTTGAGAATCAACAACCTGCTAAAAGCCATCAGCTTCACTGATCACTGTCTTTAAAACAAATTACCATCTAATGGCAAGTAGCCCTGCACTGAGAAGGCCAGCTTGTCTTTTCAGCAGTGGTAAAATGTCTTAAAGGTCCATATATTATTCATTCAGGCACTGCACCAGTGGCTAAAATCATTTATGGAACCACTGTTATGCATTAAAGGCGTGGTGACCCATCCATTTCCCCAAGACCCTAGTCATTAATCATCCAGATACCAAAATAGAGTCGGAATCAAGCAGTACTGGCAACTCTTAACAAAATAGAAATGCGAAAGAAAGTCTGACATTTATTCTGTCTTGGGTTGTTTTATTAGCTTTTTGTTTCGTCCCTCATAGGCTGCACAATTTGTGTAAACCTCTGATGTCATGACAAACACAAAGTCACGCAACACATGGAGAAACAAAAACTTCACGTAAAGACCTTTCACCATTTGTAAACATTCCCAGTGTCCTTTGCAGCACAGTACACATCTCAGCTTTCATTACGATGTAATTTGAATTACATTTTCCCAACTCACACTCAAAAAGAGTAAAACAAATGAATCTAATTCCAAACCCCCTCTCTTGTAGCAGTGCTGCTTATATTTAGATTTACATTTTAATCATTTAGCAATCTTCTCCAGAGCGACGCAAGTTAGTGTAGTCATTTTAAGATGCAGATCGGATACATAACTACACAATTCTTGTCATAGTAATTACGTTGTTACTCCATGAAGTAGATATTGTCAAAAGATATTGTAAAGAGATTTGAAAAATAACCAGTCAAAGTGCAGTGCATTTTGGTCAAGGTTATCTACTCATGCATTGCTCTGTCATGGATTAGTAGAACAAACAGTCTAGTCTCTGAATGAACCCCTACATCAGGCATAACTATTTAACAGGAACTGGGTACGTTCTAAAGACAGAACATCTGGAGTGACAACCAAGCCAGCTGGTTGACAGGGACATCCTGTCAGCACACAGGTGTGGGCTGGGTCTATTTGGCGTGTCACCACACAGAGCAAGGTTGGAATCAAGGTCTGTGATCATTTCAACTGATTTGGATGTTTGTTTTTCCGAGCACTGACAAAAGTATGACGCTTTAAAGAAGCTACATGTTTTGATGTGTTGAGGGACTTTGTGCATGGTCTGTAGATCCCTGGGATGGGGTATCTGATGTACATAAATCCTCCTGAGTGATACGATCATACGCATGATCTGATTGTATATGACGTGTATACAAAGCTCGAGAGTAATACATGATTTGTAATTTCAGGGGCGTTATATGTAGTTGATGTATAAATGTATGCTTCGAAAACAGATGCACTGTGTTTTATTAGTACACCTAAGGGACAGTGCAGACCTTACCAGGCCCAATATTTACTATGAACTTGTCACTGAGGGAATGACACCAGTGTTTATAGCACAGTACTTTGACTTGAGCCTGTTATCTTGTTTTATCTGTACATTGTGTTTTTATTTTTCTGTAATTTTTATTTAATCGTACCTTCAGTGTAAACATAAACCTTAATCTGATTGTACATGATAATGCACAGAAGACAAAGGTAACATAGACAATGGCTCCTGTGGTAAGCCCAGGGTGTGAGGGGGATAAAATCAAGGCACCAGAGAGGAAGGTCACCCGGGCTATCAAACGAAACGTCTTTATTTGGGTATAATGCAGGTAGGGGAAAAAACAACTGAAGTGAGGCAAGAAAACTCAAACATAAGGTAAGGGGTGTTGCCGTCATCACCCTCTCTCCATCACCGTCCCTGGACTCCTTCGGTTAGGGAAAAACACAGTTGGGTTAGCAGTGGTTTGTACCGGGTTCCCTTCGTGTCTGCAGTCTTCCTGGCTTGGGGTTCTCCTCCCCTCTCCCCCGTTGGCTCCATGCTGTGGCCTTTTATAGGTTTCCCTCTGGCTGCTGATTGGCTGCTGCCGGGTTGGGGCCAGGTGGCCAACGAGCACAGGTGGAAGTATTCCGCATTAATCACTGCACCTAGACGCTGCTTCCCCATTTTCCAGGTCTGTGCCTGTCTCCCTTCACTGGGTCTGCCACACTCCGCATTCATCACATCGTTTTTTGCTTGTTACTGTTTATATTGTTCTTATTCATGTTCATGCTGCACTATTGTTCATACTGTATGATCGACTTACACTTTTGGAAGTTAGTTCATCACTAAATACTGAAATAATTGGGTCGGAGGACAAGAGTTCAGGTTCCAGACGTGGAGCGATTGTTGTTTATTTGGCAGTAGCTAGGTAAAGGTAGGGGCGAGGCAGGAAAACTGAGTCAAAACAAGCAAGCACAAGTCAAAACCGGAAAGACAAAAAAGGTTAGTAAAAACTATACAAAATCACTAGGCTAGATTAGATTAGATTCAACTTTATTGTCATTGAACAGTAAAAGTACAGGACAACAAAATGCAGTATGCATCCAACCAGAAGTACAAAAAAGAGCAGTGCAAAAATGTTGTGCAAAAATTTTGTGAAGGGCAGTGTGTCAATGTATAGGTGATCCAATGGATGGGCCTATAAATGAAGCACAGTGTATAGATGTGCAAATGGCATAGTTAAGTAATGTGCAATAAGCAATGTACAAAGTGCAGATGTGCAGTCGGCAGTACAAACGGAATGCCTTAGTGCAAGGGTCAGATGAGGTGTCAAGGTGTAAATATGCAATAAGAAGTACAGACAGTATACATTGTGCAAATGGCAATAATGATAAGGTAGCATGTGCAGAGCAGGAGGAAGACTAGCGTCGGGACACAGAGTTCAGTAGGGTAACTGGGAAGCTGGGAAGAAACTGTTCCTAAACCGGCTGGTGCGAGAATGAAGAGACCGGTACCACTTGCCAGAAGGCAGGGGGGCGAACTTTTTGTGACTCAGGTGTGAGGGATCCCTGATGATGCCACGCACTCTCTGCAGACAGCGCTTGTGCTGAAGGTCTTTGATGGGGGGGAGCTGGACACGAGTGATACGCTGGGCGGTTTCACCACTCGCGGTTTTCAAGTCAAATGGTCAAAGCTAAGGTCAGAACACGGAATATTAAAGATACTAAAAGTAGAATGGTAAACAAACGGCTCAGTATGTTGACAAAAGACAATCAATACTTCTCAATGATGAAGTGCCAACAAGGAAATTAAAATATAGGCAGCTATCGAGACATAGATGCAAACAAAATGAAAAAGGGAAAAGCGACTTTCAAAAACCTAAAAAAAAAACTGAACAGAACTGGCTACATTCAAGATGAACACCGGGAAATAGCAAAGATAAACAACATGGACAACCCCAGACATCACAATGAGACCTGGCTAGACCCTGTGGTGCCTGACTCGGCCATTACCCCAGCTGGTTTTTCCATCTACAGGACAGAACTTTGGAGTCAGGTAAGTGTATAGGCGAAGGGGTCTACATTATGGTTAACTCTAGCTGGGATTTGGATGTGGCTTTCAACACACTGTTCACCAGACCTGGTGCTTATAACTATTAGTATGAATTTAAAAGTATGGCCCTTTTACATTATGCTGGAATTCTGCTCCTCTATAATCACAACAGTCTACATACCCCCGCAGGCGGATAAAATGCTTGCGCTGGATGACCTATAAAGAGATAGGGGACCAGGGCCCCGGCGAACCGCCGGCCAACCATCAACCCAGACTCCCGCTGGTGCTACTCCTGTGGCCAGGTAAGACACCTATAATAGATCTGAGGACACTTACCCTGAGGCAAAGGTTAGGAACGTTTTGCAGAAATACCACCAGCACCCCACAAACCTACCATCCTCATGGCGATCAGAGTCTTAACCGTTGTTATTTCTATATACTGAACACCTACAAACCCCTCCCCACGCCCCAGCATTTTTGGTATGGCGGATCACACCATATTTCTCCTCCCAACCTACAAACAACGTCTAAAACAGGACAAACTAAGCAATTCAATGCTGGAATGAGGAATCTGCTTTGAAACAACAGATGGGCAGATGTTCTGTGTTGATCATTGATTCATACACAGACTTAGCATATATCTCTAAGTGCATCAATGATGACAAGGGTAAATTTTAGGACGTTCTGCAGCCAAAAGCCCTGGGTTAATGGTAGTGTCCATGCTAAACTCAGAGCACCATCCGCTGCCTATAGTTCCAGGGACCTGGAGGCTTTGAGGAGGTCCAGATGAACCATTCAAGATGGCGCCGCGGATGGCAGCCTCAGTGTTTTGGTGCGTGTTGTTTTTTCTTGTTTTGTTTGTAAAGTCAGTTTTCTGTTGCGATACCCAAAGCTCTTTCACCAGGGATGAGCTCATAAACATCAGAGGAACAACTCCAGCTGATTTATTTCCTACGTTCTTGCTAACATCTGTGGAATTATTGCACATTCTAGTCAAAGGTGTACTTACCTTTACTCACGCAGTAAAACGCTGCAGAAGAGGGAAACGTGCCGCTCTAACAACTCCGCAAACGTGGACATCACACACCGTTACCTGGAATAATTCTGTCCAATGTGCGATCGCTGTGCAACAAACAGGATGAACTTCAGCTACTGGCAGGAAAGGACAGAGACTTTTACTCGTCTTCAGTCCTGTGTTTTATGGAAACATGGCTATGTGGACTGATTCCGGACACTGTGCTACAGCTGGCAGGCTTCCAACTTTTCAGAGAGGATCGCAACATGGAACTTTCCAGGAAAACGAAGGGAGGAGGTATCTGTTTTGATACTAACATTGGCTTGTGTTCTGATGTGACAGTGATTCAAAAGCACTGTTCTTGTGATGTATAGGGTGCCGGTAGGTGGTGGTATTCTGAGGAGCACTTTTATTTTGAAGCTCACCTTAGTCACTTTGGACATTAAAAGCACCTGTTTGCACTTTGTAATTTGAGTGTGTGTTTATATGTCCTTGGTTTCTGTCACAAAGTACGTCCTGTCACATTTTGGTGTTTGTATTGTTTATTGTTTATAGCTGCTTGATTCAGCAACTTTTATTTACTGTGTCAGTTCGTGTTCTTGTTCGTGTAAAATAATTTCACGTATTACTTAAAATGTCTACATTTGGTTCTGTCATCACCTGCACCCGTGACAGTTCTCCTGATCTGGAATCATTCTATATAAATTGTAGACCTTTCTACTCTCCCCGTGAGTTTGCTTTACTCATTTTGGTCTGTGTTTACATTCTACCGCAGGCCAACGTGCAGGAGGCACCAGATACTGTGTGTAGAGCGGGCAAACCCCGACTCCTTTGTTTTTGTCCTCTGGGACTTAAACAAGGGAAACCTCACCCACAAACTCCCCAAATACAGACAATTAATTAAATACATGACCAGGGAGGGGAACATTCTGGATCACTGTTACACAACTGGTACACAACTGCATTGGGTCACTCTGACCACGTCATGATTCATCTGATTCCGCATATAGACAGAAACTCAAGCTCTGTAAACCTGTTGTAAGGAAATCAAAGCAATGGAGCAGTATGGCTGTGGAGGATCTTTGGGCATGCTTAGAGTGTACTGACTGGGATGTTTTCAGGACTGCTTCTAACAGTCTGGATGAGTTCACAGAGGCTGTGACATCATACATCAGCTTATTTGTGGACTGCTGTATTTCATCAGGCACCAGGGTGAGTTATAACAATGAAAAACCCTGGTTCACAGTCAAACTCAGACGGCTAAGGATGGAAAAGCAGGAGGGTTCTTAAGAGTGGGGATAAGGACAGTTTTAAAGAGTCAAAGTACCGTTTTAGTAAGGAGGTGAGAAATTCTAAACGCATGTACTCTGAGAGATTGCAACAACAATGCTCAGCTAACAACTCTGCTTCTGTCTGGAGGGGCCTTAAACAGATCACCAACTACAAGCCTAAAGCCCCCATTCCATCAATGACTCTCGCCAGGCCAACAACCGGAACAAGTTCTACTGTCGTTTTGAAAGACAATGGAACAGTTCTGACACCATCCCCTGTGCTGCCATCCCCCAGCTCCAGCCCATCTCCCCCACCTCAGCAGGAGCATGGGGCAGTCCCAAGCTGCTTATCCCAGTGGCCCCTCCTCTTCTACCACAACGACGACTCTTTCTGTCCTTGAGAGGGATGTTACCAGACTGTTTAAGAGACAGAGCTCCCGCAAAGCAGCTGGGCCAGACTCTGTCTCTCCATCCACTTTGAAGCATTGTGCTGATCAGCTGTCTCCGATGTTCACAAACATCTTTAACATCTCACTGGAGACATGCCACGTTTGCCTACAGAGCCAACAGGTCTGTAGACAATGCAATTAACATGGCCCTCCACTTCATCCTCTAGCACCTGGTCTCCTCTGGAACCTATCCCAGGATCCTGTTTGTGGACTTCAGCTCTGCCTTTAATACAATCATTCCAGCCCTGATGCAGGACAAGCTCTCCCAGCTGCAAGTGCCCGAATCCATCTGCAGGTGGATCATTGACTTCCTGTCTGACAGGAGGCAGCACATGAAGCTGGGGAAAGATGTCTCAGATCCCCGGTCTATCAGCACCGGATCTCCTCAAGGCTGCATCCTTTCCCCTCTGCTCTTCTCCCTGTACACCAACTGCTGCACCTCCAGTAATCAATCTGTCAAGCTCCTGAAGTTTGCGGATGACACCACCCTCATTGAGCTCATCTCTGGTGGGGATGAGACCGCCTACAGATGGGAGATTGACCACATGGGGAACTGGCGCACAATTTGGAGCTCAACGCTCTGAAGACACGGCCCACCCCCATCACCCTCTGTGACTCCCCAGTCATAATTGCAGAGTCCTTCCGCTTCCTGGGCATCATCATCACCCATCCTCACCTCCTTCATCACCATCTGGATGAAGCACCCTTAGGCATGCTGGAAAGATTGTGGCTAATCCCACCCACCCTGTACACAAACTGTTTTAGCCAATCCCACCTGGCAGGAAGCTAAGGTCCTTAAGGACCAACACCTCACGCTACAAGAACAGCTTCTTCCCATTGGCAGCTAACCTCATCAACAAGGCCAGACAGCCCACATAGACACTTACATAACTTAAACTCCTAACTTAAATTCTACATAATTCATTACATTAATGCACTTCTCTGGACTTTCTTCCTGCATATTGTACTTTTCCACTTATTCAGTAAATGTTTGCACATTTTATATTTACTTTCTTTTCTGTTTTTTTCTACTTACTGTGTTTTTCTACTTCTCATACTACTTACTGTGTTTTTCTGTCATGCACCATAGCACCAAAGAAAATTCCTTGTATGTGTAAATGTGCTTGGCAATAAAGCTGATTCTGATGACCTATGGATGCCATGAGAGATGCAAAAAGAGACTACAGCATTAGGTTGGAGTCCATCTACCACAGCTCTGACCCCAGACAAATGTGGTGTGGACTGCAACAAATCACTGGCTAGGCAGAAACAGCAATGAATCATCACGCCCCGATGAGCTCAACAACTTCTATGCACATTTTCAGGTGACCAACACCATTTCTTCTGGAAGGCTTTGTACCTCTATGTTCAGTCTCTCCATAACTCTGTCTGCAGGCCCCTCCTGCTTCAAACAGACCACCATTGTCCCGCTACCAAAGAAACCTTCCATCAACTGCTTGAATGACTACCGCCCTGTAGCACTGTAGCCCTGTAGTGGTTCGAGCGGCTGGTCAGAACCCACATATACTCCACCCTTCCTGACACCTTGGACCCATATTAATTTGCGTACCTACCCAATAGATCTATGGACGATGCCATCTCCCTGACCACACTGCGGTAAAAAACAACCCAAAAACACCAATATTTTCAAGTATGCATGCCCAAAGTTCGGCATGTTTGCAAAACTATCACCAACCTCTACAGGTTGCTTTACTGCCTGGTACGGCAGCTGCTCCACTTCTAATCGCTTGGCCCTTCAGAGGGTGGTGAAGTCAGCGGGGCACATCACCGGTTGTAATCTCCTCTTCCGTGCAAGGCATCTACCACACATGATGCCTTAGGAAAGCACAGAACATCATAAATAACTACAGCCACCCAGGCCATGGACTGTTCACACTGCTGCCATCTGGTAGACGTTGGCAGCAGTGTGCAGCATCAGCACTTCAAGTGCTCTGATGAGGTTCTATGCACATTTAACTTGCATTAACATATTTTAATGTACCAATAATAGGCATAATATTTAAGATTTATGTCATATTGTCATTACCCATTTTCTACACTTTTTCTATACAATTTGCACAATACCGGATGTATTTTTTTTATGCATTGCAAGCTGAAAATCAAGATTGAAACTAACACTTGTGGTGGAAAATAAGTCTTTGGTCAATAACAAAAGTTTATCTCAATACTTTATTATATACCCTTTGTTGGCAATGACAGAGGTCAAACGTTTTCTGTAAGTCTTCACAAGGTTGTCACACACTGTTGCTGGTATTTTGGCCCTTTCCTCCATGCAGATCTCCTCTAGAGCAGTAATGTTTTGGGGCTGTTGCTGGGCAACACAGACTTTCAACTCCCTCCAAAGATTTTCTATGGGGTTGAGATCTGGAGACTGGCTAGGCCACTCCAGGACCCTGAAATGCTTTTTACGAAGCCACTCCTTCGTTGCCCGGGCGGTGTGTTTGGGATCATTGTCATGCTGAAAGAACCAGCCACGTTTCATCTTCAATGCCCTAGCTGATGGAAGGAGGTTTTCACTCAAAATCTCACGATACATGGCCCCATTCATTCTGTTCTTTACACGGATCAGTCGTCCTGGTCCCTTTGCAGAAAAACCGCCCCAAAGCATGATGTTTCCACCCCCATGCCTTACAGTAGGTATGGTGTTCTTTAGATGCAACTCAGCATTTTTTGTCCTCCAAACATGACGAAGAAGAAGAAGGATGGGTACAACCCCAAGAACACCATCCCAACCATGAAGCATGGAGGTTGAAACATCATTCTTTGGGGATGCATTTCTGCAAAGGGGACAGGACGACTACACCGCATTGAGGGGAGGATGGATGGGGCCATGCATTGCCAACAATCTCCTTCCCTCAGTAAGAGCATTGAACATGAGTCGTGGCTGAGTCTTCCAGCGTGACAACAACCCAAAACACACAGCCAGGGCAACTAAGGAGTGGTTCCGTAAGAAGCATCTCAAGGTTTTGGAGTGGCCTAGCCAGTCTCCAGACTTGAACCCAATAGAAAATCTTTGGAACGAGCTGAAAGGCCGTATGGCCCAGCGATAGCCCCGAAACGTGAAGGATCTGGAGAAGGTCTGTATGGAGGAGTGGGCCAAAATCCCTGCTGCAGTGTGTGCGAACCTGGTCAAGAACTACAGGAAACGTATGATCTCTGTCATTGCAAACAAAGTTTTCTGTACCAAATATTAAGTTCTGCTTTTCTGATGTATCAAATACTTATGTCATACAATAAAGTGCAAATTAGTTACTTAAAAATCATACAATGTGATTTTCTGGATTTTTGTTTTAGTTCCGTCTCTCACAGTTGAAGTGTACCTATGATAAAAATTACAGACCTCTACATGCTTTGTAAGTAGGAAAACCTGCAAAATTGAAACTCAAAACTTGTCCCCTCATTGTATATACACTACATGTTTATATATGTCTACATGTGTTTGTGTATGTGTTTTGGATACGTTGTGTGTCTTAGTGTATGTGTGGTATGGATTATGTATGAGTACGTGCTTTGGTATATGGTAATATAGAGTGTTGGGCCATCATTGGCCATGACGCTGTCTGGTCATTGCTGGGGCCCACACCCTGGGGGATGTCTGGGCATGGCCGTGTGGTGGACCAACTGACTCAAGGGACTTGAGTGACAATCACTTTAAAAATGGTTTATCCTCCAACCCTTGGCATTATGGGTCCTGAAGTGTGGCCAGTGAAGCGGGCTGGTTAGCCAAAGATGGGTAAGATCCTAACTGTTATATTGGGACAACCTAAGACAGGCACAGTCGTGCATCTGGTCACATGCTTGAAGCACATACTTGCACAATTGCTGAACAGTGAACGGTACTTTCGGAGCATTAAGACAATCATGCTCGCCAGGCTTGGGAAGGAAGTTGGAGTAGAGAGTCAAGAGTAAGGAGAAACGAGTAAGAGCTCAGGTGCCACCTATGCTGAACCTATCAGGCCTTCCATGGGTGTGAGCTTCGGCAGCAACTCTTGTGTCATGTCAGTACAGTAAAACTATGCCTAAGCACTTCAAATAGACCTCAGGTAAGCTCACCTCTATTGTGAGAACTTAGCAAACATGGAGGCAGAACAAGGAAGTGAGAGAGAGAGAGAGGAGTAGAAGGAGGACAAGAACCAAGAAGGGGACCAGGCAATAGGAGACATATTTCAACGACATTAGGGCCACTTAGGAGAATCCTGTCATGAATCATGACCTGACTGTCACTAATGGTTCATAAGGACACCTTTTATATGCAAAGCCCCTCCCCCATGTCATTCCAATTCACAATGCATCACAATCAATCAAGATATAACATCCTGGTCACTACAAACAAATGCAGGGTAAATTCGTCTATAACAAAACAAACAATAATCCTTCAAGGACATTTTGTGTACCATGATCTCTACCAGCCAGATTCCTCCCTATTTAACAAACACTTTCTTCCCCCTCCCACCCAGAATCCAACATGTATTAGACTCGAGTTTCGCATGCACTATCAAGCCAGCCCCTTCCTGCTCTTTGGGTCTTTTTACTGAGACCTCAGAGAAAACAGCCAGCATGAGAGAATGGATAGTAACAATAAATAGTGATATGGTGCAAACAGAACCCATGTGTTTGTAATTTGTGTTTGGACCAAGGCAAGGCTAACTAGTGTTCAGGGCAAAATGGTGTCAATGTGCTGAGAATTATACCACCAGTTGACGGCGTTCTCCGTCACACTGAGTCGCTACACGGTAGCATCTATTATACCGCAATTGAGACTGGAGAACAGGTGTGTCTTCAACTTTTAACACTAGACTGTACATATGTAATTGTTGCACATCTTTCTGCATTACAGTGACACTGATGTTGTCCTACAATATTAGGTGTATGTTCTTAGCAAAGGAAACATAGGTATAGTGCTGTAAAGTACATGTAATACTGTGAGGATGTTGCTGTGTACAGTGTGATAGTATAGTTTGTAAAAAACAAAAAAAACAATAATTTACATCATATAGTGGCATTTTCTAAAGGACTGCCAGACATCCTGCTCACCCATTAAAAGGAACTGTTCATTGTCCAAGGTTCACCAACCAAAATAACTTCAAATTTATACTTGCCCCCTTATTCCCCATTTCTCAATCCGATACAGTTTTTTCAAATTGAATACATACTCTCAATAATGCCCTGAATCCCAAAACTGTTAACACAATGACCATTATAGGAAGTCAGATCCCCATACTCTTGCACAAACAGGGAAACATGGAATTATGGCCTAAAAACTAAACACACAGCCCCCCAAATCAAATATTCTAACTGCTTTTACAGTGATAATTAGTAGATTTGTGTAGTAAAATAATCCATCAACACAGCCAGTAAAGAAAAAGTTTAATCTTGCCCACCCAAAAATACAAAAATGTATTAATATATAACGCATATACATTTTATATCATCGAGCAAAGTTCCAGTTTTGTATAGTACACAGAAAGGAAAGGAAAGAAAACCTGAAACCTCAAGCATTGTCCTGCCTGGCATGTTCTCCACATCACAACTGTTTTGTTCCCTGGCCCAGTAGCAGGGGGGACCGGGCCTAGCATCGCCTCTTTGGCATGTCCCTGCAGTGATATCACCACAGACCTCCTTCATTGCCTGGATAAGACTCGCTGACGATCATACACCTTCCATTGCCAAGATGAGAACAAATCCTCAATTGGATTGTGGAAGGAGAATCACATGGATCTGGGGGTGGTCGGTGAGCCTGGGGCCCTGTTTTGTCTTTCTGGGGATGGGGGGGAAAGTCATCCACTGCATCAGGGAACACCATAAGGAGTGCTGTGTAGTAAGGGCCAAGTGTGACATGGCGATGGACAACCCCCTGCTGATGTGACGGACCTCCAACTCTGCACAGTAACCTCGGTTCCTTCCCCGGCGCCGTCTCTTGGTCAGGTTGGACCGTCCCTCATCCTCTGTGTCTTCCCTTACCTCGTCCCCTTTCTGCTCTTTGTTGCTCCATTTCTTTCTGTACAATCATACAGAAATGTGACCTTTTTATACTTGACAGAACAAAGAGAACTGAGTGAACAATTTGGTTAAATTGGTTTGCACAGGTGAAGTGTGTTGTAATGCTTTTGCACTTTGAGTTTTGTCTGGTTACTCATGTATTTTCACCAATGGCAAAGCTGTTTTCTCAATGGCGGGATCCATGAACCATTCATTCCATCCCTTATTTTTTATTTAGCATTGCACTGTAAATTTACTGTCATTGTTTTTGTTTCTGGGAGTTTACAGAAACATTGTATATTAAATGCTGTACTGTAATTCTGTACTTTTCTTTCTGTGTTTTTTGTGTTTGTAAATGGCAAAGAAATAATCTGAAGCCTTTCTATTTTGGTGTTTATTGAAATGTGAGTAGATGTACTGTACCGGAACAATCCTGTAAGAGCCTGTAAGCCTGTAAGAGAAAATTAAGAAGGTATTTAAAATACTTAAGACAGCAGTGTTTTGTGTAAATGTTCATCCGTTTGTTGGGATGTTTTCAGAGTGTAATTCAAATGGTGCCATTTTCCAAAACATTGTTAAGTTTGAATTATGACCTAGAAGTAAGATGTTTACCTCCATCTAGTCACCCAGTGGTCCTGGATCTGAGACCTCTCAACTCAGACCGAGTGAGGGAAAGGAAAATCTGGCTGACATTACAAGTCTAGCACATCGTTGTTCATCTCTACCCCCTCGTTGGCCACGGAGTGAAAGCTCTGCTCTTCCGATAAGTGGATCGAGCCTGAGTGCCATGAATGGATGAGTGAGAGTGGGAACAGAGGAAGAGCTGGTCATTCGCCGCTCTGAAAAAGGAATCCCTAATTACAGTGTTGTCCAAAAAGCTGACACAGCTGCACTGCACATAGCCTGCCTTTTCGTTGTGGAATAGATGACCTTAATCAGCATTCTCATGATTCTGAGTCCTTGTCACCGAAACAAAGGCAAAGAATTGGAAGACGCAGAATTGGAACCATGCAGGATGTCCATTGTGTGAAAAGGCCGCTCAGACCTCACACACGTTGTTGCTCACCTGATTATATTTGATGATTGAACTCCAATGGTAGAATTCATGGTTGCTGGGGAGTTCTAATTATTTGTTAGAACAAGAAAGGTAATTAATCATTATGATGAAATGACCATTAGAGGAGAGGGTTGATGGAGCGGAGAGACATTGAGCCTTGTTTATGTTGTGTTGCTGCAGTATAGATGGGGGGGTATAGTATTTCCTCCTTCATTAAGGGATAACCTTCATTAAGGAAATATCTTAGCTTCCCAGAAAGAGATGAAAGTCCTCTGTAAAGGAATACAGCCATTGATATCCTGGGTGGTCAGATTGTAATCCTGTATTAGCCAAACTCAGTAACTCTATAGGCAATATGAGTAGTAGAGTTTGGGCTAAATACAGGGCTAAATGCAGGGCTAAATTCAGGGCTGTTGAGTTGTCAACATTTTCCCATCAGTTCCAGAACTGAGAATCTTGAAAATTCTATTAAAGATTCTATTATCCTTTTTCTTACTGCCAGCTATTATTCTTTTTTTTACTGCCAGCTCCAGGGAGTCTAAACCTGATGATGTAAAGAATAAACAATTGAGCCTTGATGAATCATACAGATACATCATGCAATACAAAAAGTGCACCAAATTTCTCTTTTATGAACCCCCCCCCCATCATGAATGCAGCAGGACCGTGAAGACATGGCTTGATATTTTATACTATATGGTAGCCTCTGTCCATTCTAACTTATTTATCTAGTTTGGCTGCTGTTGGCAGTGAAAATGCTGAATCAAAACATAAGTTTTGGTTGGTATTCTTAGTGGTTATGATTTAGGGTTTAGGATTTGGCATATGGTTAAACTTAAACAAATGGTTAAGATGAGGGTTAAGGTTTAGAAAAGATTTAAAACATTCAGAGGTATGGAAATAATAGTTGACTTACATTTCACGCAACACGTTGTAATTCACTAAAGTCAGGTCCATGAAAAGAAACAAAACTATCACATCAAACACTTTCATCTTGAGAACAATTACTGTTTTAAGCAAGATATCCACTGACATCATTGAAGTGCAAAGACGGCAACTTCTGTTTCTCCTGGAAGTTCTCTTTTGTACACATCTGACAGACCAGGTTTTCATTCAGCGTAGGACCCTCTCTGACCCCACCGTCTAAGTTTCCTATCCATGCTTCGGGAGCTACTCTCACTTACTGGACTGAGTTACCGTGGCCTTGACTTAAAACTTGTTCGAGGTCTGAAACAGTAGCCTACCTTCCAAGCTCATCAGGCAACTAGGTATTAAGTACACCACAAAAACAAAGAATGCCCTTTGGGTAAACTTTGGAGTGCAGTGAACCTGTGATGTGCTTTGGGGTAAAAAAAGACTGTACAAAGGTGGACCACAAAGGTGGTCCACACACATTCAGATCCCCCCAACCACACACACTAAGCGAAAATAGTAATATAGTGTGGTGATAGTTTGCAGTTTGTAATGTGGGTTATTATTTTTGGAAAGAAAAGTTTTGCTGTTTTGGCTCTTTAAACGTTTGACTGTCATGACACTTCATGTCTTAGCTATGGCTGATATTATCCAAAATGTTTATTACTTACCGAAAGTAACATACAAAAGGAAAGTACCAGCCAATAGCCGGACAATTAGTTTGTGCTAGTAGATTTAAAAACATTAAACTCAAATATGTATCTAATTGATCTAATTAATTATCATATACTGAATTCTTTTTATTTGTTTTACTTTTTATGGTATAATTTAGGGTCCCATGTTTAGTTTAAAAAAAATGACTCAGCCTATGATAACTGGATGATGATGGGTAATTACTGTATATCTTTAGAGGATATAGTAGGGTTACAGAAAGCTGCTCAGTGAGAGTGAGAGCCTGCAGTGAATAGATTATTTTTGGTCATTGTATTCTTCCTTATTGGTTTCCATGGAAATACTTTGGAGCATTTATCATGACAGCTTATAAGTCTATTTTTCTCGAACAGAATAATTAACTACTGTTTTTCAATAAACTGAAAAAAAACTAAAGCTGTCAACACCAACCTTTTAAATATTCTTTTGTCCTATTCTCTATTTTTTTTAACTCCCATTGGAATCTTTTTCCAGTGTTGGGGTGCTAGGATAGAGAATAGGTTTTACTGAGCTAAGCAGGAGCCTCCCTCTCATAAGGGGAGCTGAAAATAAATGAATTGAAAGCAGAACGGGTACAGTCAGCCAACAGTCGTATGTGTAATGAGCTATCATCAGGGAATCAGCATATTGTTTAAGCATAGATTCACCAGGTTAGTGTCAACGCAACAATTAATGCCAAGGGGACCTTTGCCATTCTAGTTGTCAGTTTGTCTGAGTTTTCTGAAGTGATTTCACCACATGCACCCGGATGCACCTCCCACAAGTTGGATTGGCTTGATGGTCACTTCTTATCTACCATAAGGTCAAGCTGCGCCCACAACAACTCAGCATGTTTGTGATCCGTTGACTGTGCTGGCCACCAAACCACCCTCGACCGTCACTTTACCTCCACCATGCATGACAGATGACATCAAGTACCCCCCCAGAATCCTTTCATTAGGTCTGCATTTCACAAATGTTCGTCTTTGTGATTCAAACACCCTCAAATTTAATTTTGTCTAACCATAACATTTGTTTCCGATCTTCTTCTTTCCAGTGTCTGTGTTCTTTTGCCCATCCAAAACATTTATTCATTGTATGAGATCTTCAGTTTCTTGGCAATTTCTCGCATGGACAACAATAATAGACTGACAAGTTTCTGAAGAAAGTTCTTCAGAAATATTTCTGGCCTGTTTGAGCTTGTAATCAAACCAACAATTGTTGATGTTGCAGATACTCAATGACTCTAAAGAAGGCCAGTTCATTGTTTCTTTAATTAGCACAATGGTTTCCATCTGTGCTAACATAATTGCAAAATGTTTTTCTGATTATCAGTTGGCCTATTAAAATCATAAACTTGGAATAACAATCACAATGTGTCATTAGAACCCAAGGCAGATGGTGGTTGATAATGTGTCTCTCATGCCTATGTAGATATACAAAGTCTGCCGTTTCCAGCTACAATAGTCAGTTACAACATTAACAATGTCTACACCTTATTTCTCATCAATTTGTTGTTTTATTAATAGACAAAAAAAAAATCACAACTATGTCTGCATATAAAACATTTTAATGACTCATGTACAATGAACTAAGCATCTCTCCATCACGACTTCCCTCCGAGGAGACATGAACCATGGCAAATGTTTCCAATTTGAGGCTTCATGTTTGAGCTCAGTAGATAATGGGGAAATAGAACTTAGATTAGTGGAGAGAGCAAGCACCTGCCTCTTCGGGAATTGGAATTGAAATGGGGGAATTTGATAATTAGGTTTTCTCTGTCACCTTTTAGTATTCTATTTTAGCAGCATGGGTCTATAGGAGCATGGGTAATGATAGAATTAGCCAGTCTTTTATGAAGGAGAAAAAGGAAAAAGGCTGACTAATGTCTAATGTTTCAGTTAAAGGCATGATTTCATCACACATGTTATTGGGAGTCAGCAATACATAAGTTCCTTCATCAAAGAGACCATGATTTCTATCGATTATCCAAAAAGCTGTTCAGCAAGTGCAATGATTCAGAAAGCCAAAAAAACATTATTGGTTGGATATCTAAAAATGAATATATGAATATTACTGAAATACTTGTGAGACCGAGAAATGATGGGCTTTGCAATATCAGCCAGTAGAGGATTTGTCTCCGTTTGAAAAGACTGGATCTTCTGAAGCATAGCATTCTCTTTCCCAGCCACAGACTTTCTAATGATTTGGCCTAATTGCATTCATGGATTCTATTGTTTGTCTGGTGTTTCCTTTTATCTGTTTTGGTTCTCCTTTTCTCTTTCTTTCTCCAAAACTTTTCCTATCCAGCCTTGGCACTGTGTCAGACACAACACATTGACTCGGAGAGGACATTTTACCATAATAAAGCCTATTAATTTACAGGCTGGAGTAAAATAATTGCTGCAAATTAGCTGTGTGTATTTCCAGTCATTTGGAAAAGCACATAAGACCTTTACAACAAAGACTAAACGGCTGCTGATTTGATAGATTCACAAAGCACAGTGGAGTTGTTTTGTTCCATGTTAGTGTTGGGCACGGGTTTGTTTTTATACTCATTTATTAAATGAAACATGCATGTGCTATTAGCGCTTAATTTACATTAACTAGTCTACTTTGCACTTTTTAATGCCAATGTTGTTAATGTTATTTTCTGTGGATGCGTTTATTTGGTAATCCAGTGTGACATCTTGGTCACCCACTTGTCATCCATCAAGTGTGACGTCTTGGTCTCCCATTGGTCATCCGGGGAGATCTTGGTCACCCACTGGTCATCCAGTGTGACGTCTTGGTCTCCCATTGGTCATCCGGTGACATCTTGGTCTCCCATTGGTCATCCAGTGTGACGTCTTGGTCACTCACTTGTCATCCAGTGTGACATCTTGGCCTCCCATTGGTCATCCAGTGTGACGTCTTGGTCACTCACTTGTCATCCAGTGTGACGTTTGGTCTCCCATTGGTCATCCGGTGACATCTTGGTCACCCACTGGTCATCCAGTGTGACGTCTTGGTCACCCACTTGTCATCCAGTGTGACGTCTTGGTCACCCACTGGTCATCCAGTGTGACGTCTTGGTCTCCCATTGGTCATCCGGTGACATCTTGGTCACCCACTGGTCATCCAGTGTGAAATCTTGGTCAGGAAAGAGGCCTGCGTGAGTTTTTAGCCTCATGCTTAGTGTATCTTGCTCTGTTATGGACGGCTGACATAAGTGCCAGTAAAATATTAATGTCTGATGCTGGGGCCTGTGAGCAGAGACAATTAGGTTTGGCTGCAATCAAAATGAGGTGAGACAGGTTGTTAGAGCCTCCTGTATAGAGCCAATGGCTCTACACTTATTCTGTCTGAGATTGTTGAAGTCATAAAATAAATTGAATGAATCGGACAGGTCTCCTTCTTGGTGTGTGTGCATGTGTGTGTTTGTGCTGCATGTGGATAACACATTGCCATCTTCCACCCAATAGACCAGTGTTTCTCACCCTTTCTGCTCTGGTGACTATTCCTTCCTGTCTGAAATGCCATGACCTGTTGTTTCCACTGTGAAGGAAGGACATGGCCATTCATAGGTTGAAAACACATTGGTACCAAATTATGCTTAAATGTCATACAGTTTCCCCAATAGGACACAATAGAACAGAATCCTGCTGTGCAGACACAAACACCCAGGCTGGGCCAGACACCCTGTCTACTGACACAGTCCTCAGTCAAAAACAATATTCCTTAAAAAGGAGGAGCTGACGATGTAGCTCAGTGCAAAGATTGCATCTCCTTTGGGAGGTGTAACTTATCTGCTTGTAGTTCAAAAGGTTGGGAATTGCAGACTTTTGCTTCACGTCTGCCTGTTCCACTGACTCTTACTCACATATAATACAGCAACAACGCTTTCTGATGCATGAATGCCTCGTGGAGGTAGTTTCAGGAGTCAGGCAGTCAAGACGTTTCCACCTCAAGCCCGCATGGAGCTATTGATAACAGAACGTGATGACGTCATGCCGTCTCATCTGCGAGACACAACTTCGTGGGAATTAACTGTTTTTCCGTAGCTTCAACGAAGCCACCCTTTCATTTGGTCTCTGGAAAATAAGCCTCTACATCACCAAGCTGTCAGGCCAGCGCACGCCCGTGGTGTTGGCTTGTCAGGTCTAACTGAGTCTCTGAGACACATTAATCATCAGTGAGAGCTGGCAGTTATCAGTTGAGGGGGGCTCAGATTGACAGCTGAGTGGAGGCAGCGCAGCGTTAACGAGGGATTCTGTCAGGGAAGATGGGATGCAACTCCATCACCTCCAAGGAGGCCAGAGCCTCTATCAACACCGATTCATGTGCAGGCTGGTGCCTGAAGTCAAACCTGCAGACAAACAGGGATAAGACCAAGAGGGCAAGAACACAAGCCCTGAGAGTTGCAGGGAGGCCAGGGTGAGGAAGACGGGGGAGAGAGAGAGCTGCTTGTTAAGAAGTGTCTTCTCTAATAAGTTAACCCGGGTTTTTTCTTCGCCTGTCAGAACATGTGAGATGCACGCATGGATGCGTAGGAATCAGGCTATACTAGGGCTGACTCATATGCCCCATAAGTGTCTTCTATAAGCGTGCCCTATAAGAGCCTCGTTAAAGTGAGTCTTGTTGAAGTAAGGGACTGGGCCAATTGGATCAGCATTGTGTTACATGCACCTGTGTTCAGCCACATTACGGGAGAGCACCTTGACTTTAACCGGCTCAGGTTCATCTGGGACCTTATTGTCTCTCTGATTGAGCCAAAGTGAACTGATATGGAGACAGAGAAGTCTGTGTGTTCAGTTTGTATAGAGAAATTGGAGTTGGAACGCTATTCTGTTGTGCCAATAAAAAACTATTTCATCATCCGCTAGCAAACCCTTTCACCCTTCCAGTGAAGTTGACATTATTCTGTAAACTGACACCCAAAAAACATCTAACACCCGTATTTTAACACAATCCTTTTGACTGAAATGTATCAGATACAGAGAATGTTTCTGCTCCTACAGGTAACCGTTTTTCCCCTACAATGTGAAAAGGGGAAAGAAACTCACATGAGAACAGGTAGCACACAGTAGCATGTGCTTGTAGGTAATTGTGACGCATCCGTGTAGTAGAGGATCAAGGTGCAGGAGTCGAAAGCTAAATATATTTTATTGGCAGACCACTTGTGTACTGAACACAGAATACAACCTAGCTAAAGATTCGGTTGAACAATGTTAATTATCTTATCTTAGGTTTATTATTATAAACCTAAGAATTATTGTCCAAGTTATTGTCCCACAATGTATTAATTCGTTCTGCCATAATGTGTTAGTAGTGTATCCGTTACTGTTGTGTGAGCGAACGGCTTCCTGGGGACTCATGGACTCTGGGAAAACCAGCCTTAGAGGTGAGAAGGGCAGAGATGACTAATTTGACACGTTGTTTTTAAACGGTTTTCTTGTCTCTGCGCTATATTAGCACTCTCTGGTTGGGAGTGCAACACATGCGGGGAAGAGGAGACACGGCGCTCAAGAAAGTTCTAGAACTGTCAACCCGCCAGAGGTCTTGGACAAATGCTTGTATAGTAGATTATGATATCCCTTGTTTGGATTTCCTTTGTTATTATTACACAGTCCAAGCAAGAAAGTGCCACTCTGGTACTTAAGCCGTGTCTCTGGTCTCATTACTTCAGTCATCACGCGGTATTTAGTTTTTGTTGGTGATGGAAATGTCCGACAGGTTAATGTTCACTTTGAACTCTTGCATCGGCACCTCTAATTGCACCCATTGAGATGGACATGGACAGCAGACAGAAAGGCACCCAGGTTATTCTCATGAGTAATCGATGGAAAGCAAATCGCTGAAACCGTGTGTTTCGTAAAAGAGAGTGGCTCGGAAAGCAAACGCAGCAAGGAAGCCTCATACTGAATGACCGCTGGAGAGGGGACTTATTTCACGAAGCACAATGTATTATCGATTCATTAAATGGAGAGAGCTAAGCTTACGTTCCAACTCCAAGTCACTTAATTTAAGACAGTGTTTTAAACAGTTCAGCTAAGATCTACGTTTAGAGTTAGGTAACTCTTTTATGATCATAAAATGGAGAGAGCTGACATTACGTTTCGAAGTCACTTAATTTAAGACAGTCTTTTAAACAGTCTATGTTTAGAGTTACTATAAATTGACCTTCCGGATACCAGAAGCACGGGATGGGAAGACAGCAGCAACTCTGACCAGGGAGCTGACAGAACGTGGGAGGGGGTCGGAGAAAGCAGCAGCACTTTCCTAAGACATCGACAGAGGAACCATGGCATAGGGCTGTTTAGGAGCATCTCAATGACCACTATAAGAGGGGTCGCGCAAGCTTCACACACAGCACTTTCTCAGGCATAACAGCTGTTATTATAGCCTAGTCCACGCAGGACACATGCAGCATTGATTGGCTGTAGGTCAGTGGAAATGGAGGGGGGGGTTGTTGAACAGTATAGCTGGAAGTCGAGTGAGTAATGATACCGTCTGAACTTGGACCGGTCACGTACGCTATTAGGAGTTATTAGTCTTGACCCCAGTGTGATTTAGCAGCGACAATAATTAGAGGGGAGCTTGGCAGAGGCTCCTGTTACTGAAGCCCTGTCTTTCCTCGAGTCCACTCGCTAGGCTGGCTGGTAAGGAGGACTTGTGTGTTACACACAGTAGCGTACCTAAACAGCTGTTGTCTTTTTATCAACCTCAGATGGAACTGGTAGAACAGAAAGGCTGGGGCTGCCTGGCATCACTCTCCATACTGGACACATCACTGCAACCTCAAAGGCTCAACTACATTGCATTTGTCCTGCTGTGGATAATAGGTAATACTTACTGAGAAGTAAAATAGTCTGTAGTATCGCCCAGTAAATTGTAACCTGTCTCCTACTATGAATACCCCAGTCTGTATTTTTTGACGGTGGTCTGGTCTGACGGAAGGGGATGCGACACAGTGAGTTGTGCAGGATTGAAGCCCATGGAGCCCCCGGCACAAACACCCCAGATCAGCTGCCCCACTGAGCTCCAGCAGGACCGGCCTGCCTGCAGCATATTGGTGCTGCCTGCAGACCCACTGTCAGAACACACTCCAGCTGAGAGCCCAGCGCAATGTAACAGTCAAATAAAAACAAAAACATCCTCAATATGCCATGTCAGCGTATGATAAGGCCCTCAAGGAGATGATGGCGTGTGGATTATTTTGTTAAAACACCTAAAAATGAATCAAAGACATCGGGTAATCAGTGGATCGTTTGTCAGTGGAATGAATCATATACAGACGGCGGAACTCTCAGCCACCGCCAACGCGATTGGAGGGAGAAACGGGAATAATTTAAAACTGTTAACATGATTATACACCTATGCAAATGTGCTACATAGGAACTTTTTAAGAAATACATATGAATAAGATGTATGGGAGTGCCAAAATGACAGACGACAAGACATAAATAAGCTGATGCGGCCACTTTACAACTTGTTTCCGCAATCCTCCTGAATATATTGGGATGAATTATGTACTAAATAAAACCATGTGAAATAAAAATAAAAAAAACATATTCTTGCTCATATTTAAGTGTGCATTGACAAGATGAGTGCATACTGACTGAACACAACACACCGTAAAGAATAATTGCATTATAGCTGCCAAGGTTGTTGTTTCCACATACTATGCCATGCCACTGTATTGATATTCATGATCATGTTCCGGTTTTTCTTTCTGATTTATGAAACAACCAAATTGACAATGTTGTTAAGATGGCAGTGGAGATAAAAAGCAGAACAATGAAATTGCACATACAGAAAACACTGGATTATTCCACAAGTAGCATATATTTGACAAAAACACCAGAAGATGTTTGAATAATTTAGAGATTCTTCAAAATCAGAACCATCTTTGTCTGGTGTTATTAGCTTGCAGGTACAAAGCACTATTGCATTTGAGGAAATCTCATAATTGTAACAAATTTCTTTCTGGTTAGACAAAATTATGTTAATAGCTTATTTACATTTTGGAAGATTTGGATTACTAGGGCTACAACTAATGGCCATTAGTGAGTAGCGGAGTCAAACACTGGTAAGTCGTTACAGAAAAAGAATAGCCAAACAGTACAGATTTCAAGAGTTTTCTTTGTGTCAATGTTTCAATACAACGCATGCTATTTTTATTTACTGTAAATACAAAACTGATATTTCTAAGTATTCTCAGCGTCAGGGTCTTTCTAAGACTGGCACTAAAAGCAGTGATAGACAGATAATAGATTCATGGATCAACTGGCATGAGAGTACAGGGGAACGTGTTCCTCCTTTTCATATTTATTTTTGTCAGTCTAATTTGAATGAACATCTTAGTTTTGTCACCTATGTATAACTGGCTTTTGTATCTGTTACAAGTGTTGGAACAAAATGGAATGAAAGCATTCTGGAACATACACTGCTCCAAAAATGAAGGGAACGCGTAATCATCACATAATAACACCAAGTCTATTAAACACCAACTTAGAGAAATACATCTTTCTTGTTAGGAAGCATAAGCGATTGTGAATCAATGTCACTTTTTTTGGTGCAAATGAACATGACAACAGGTGCACTGGAGAGGCAACAGCAAGACAACGCCCAAAAAGGGAATGGTTTTGAAGGTGGTGGCCATAGACAATTGCTCTCTCCTTATTCTTCCTGACTGATTTTGCTTTTTGCTAGTGTCCTTGTCACTGCCGGTAGTGTGAGGCGGTAACTGCAGCCGATTCAGGTCCAGCTCCTATAGGATGGCAAATCCATATGTGCTCGGATTTGTTTACTTTGATTTTGAGTTTTAATCCAGCCCGCAATCAGTTTGTGATTTTGGTTTCCATTGACCGTCATTACATCATTTGTTCTCACTTAATTACACAATGTCCAGTAAAGATGTTGATCTTTAATATAGTTCCTTCATCGAGATCCGATGTGTGATTACCTTTGTTTGTTTTTTAGCTGTGTACTTGAATGTTCTGAAATGAAAGTGGGAGTTGCACAGAATGGAGACCGGCTGGATAGATGCCACCCTGTTGGAAGCCAGTTAGTGGCATGGAGGGAGAGGCTTCTGACTAGAGGCAATGAGCTCCTCGGGGGCAGAGCGGAGATGAAAGCAGACCGAGCACAGATACACAAAGCACCTGATGTGCTCAATTAGGGAACAAGGGGATACATTTTCATCACAATGGTAAACCACAGAGTACGTTACACCCGAGCAGGACTTTTTGTTCAAAATGACAACCAATTACATGATTCGGGCGTGAAACTAAAAGTGAGCCTGGAGCCTATAGAGATAGGTGTGTTGGCAACCCTGCAAAGCGAGGCAAATACTTCACATTGCAGCCCTTTTTAATGTGCGCTGCTGCAGTTGATCATAAGCTGCTGGACCTGACAGCGACTGGGACCTTCACAAGATGAAAGAGCTGCCAGAGCACAAGCAGGACCAGCTATTACTCTTACTACAGAGTCTGCTGGTCAGAACTCATTTCAACAAGTCACACCCACACACACACAGTAAATTACCTACTGGGTTCTACTGTGGCCTTGCAATGTTACTGTCATTTGAAAGAGCAGATCACACTGCTCCTTCATAGAAACATTGGCAACAAGGACCCAAGTAAGTCTGCAGACAGGTGAACAAACTATAGCAATTAAGTAATGGGTTACAAATAACCTTTAGTCCTAATTAACTAACTTAAAATGTTTATTTTGCCATTACATAGTTACAAAACATAATTGAGTCGTCTCATATGTTCACTCAATTAGATGTTCAATAAAAATAGGCATAATCACTTAAGTAGGCCTTGGAACTAGTTACGAGTCTCTTTTGACATAATATAATTGATTTCCAATTTGTAGTTACGACTTCTGGGCACCTTCACCCTAGCCTCCTGGGATCTTATCCGGCCTGTGATTGGGTTGCGTCTTGATGACAGTCCTATGAAATTGCAGGATTAGATTTGTTTGTGGTTTTGTGAGGATGTGGTGGAGGCTCATGTTGAAAATGTTGTTTAGTCTAGAAAAACCTCTACAAAATTCTGAAATGACTCACTATAATCTATTGTGCAAAGATTTGCTCAGCTGTCAATGTCTGGAGGAACAGCTTGATTTTACATACACACACATTTGTAAAAAACATGGTCCCATCTACCTTAGCCCCAGTCTTTGTGTAATGCCAGGGTTGGCAGAGAGGATGTGGAAAAGGCACAGATAGCCTTGAGCCAGAACTCCAAAACACAGAAACCTTGCCAGAATATACCCAGACATCCCCACATGCTAAACATTCAAATTACATACCCAAGGCAACTCAACAAGGAACAGTCCAACACAAACAGATTATAGTATCATGTCTGTCATTTGTGTAAACTCCCATTGTATAGATTTAGGCGTGTTGAGGGAGAGAAGTCCATCGTGTCGACACATGTGGTATGGTGGGAACTCCATTGTGTCGACATGTTGTATGGAGGGAAGTTTATGGTGTCGACACATGTAGTAGGGAGGGAAATCCATCGTGTTGACATGTTGTATGGAGGGAAGTCCATTGTGTCGACATGTTGTATGGAGGGAAGTTTATTGTGTCGACACATGCTGTATGAAGGGAAATCCATCGTGTTGACATGTTGTATGGAGGGAAGTCCATCTTATAGACTTCTTGTATGGAGAAGTCCAGCGTGTTGACACATATATCATTATGAAATGGTGGGGCTGGTGAGCAGCGCTTTGTCACAACCTCTCACATACTGCATGTGTGGCTGAATGAGAATCTTGTTTTGAATTTGCATGTCGAGTAAACGAGCACACCAGTCAGATTTATATTTGGCTACTGATGTTCAACCCAAAGAGTTCTATTTATAGCTATTCAATCATAGATGTTAGAAGACCACCAGAACGTGTTTGGAATTCACAGTCAGACATATGCTAAAACGTATGCTAAACAACTTATCTTGACAATAGTATATAGCCATAGCCAAAGGTTTTGAGAATGACACAAATATACATTTTCACAAGGTCTGCTGCCTCAGTTTTTCTGATGGCAATTTGCATGTACTCCAGAATGTCATCATGAGTGATCAGATGAAATGCAAAGAATTGCAAAGTCCCTCTTTGCCATGAAAATGAACTTAAACCCCAAAAGATATTTCCACTGCATTTCAGCCCTGCCACAAAAGGACCAGGTGACATCAGGTCAGTGAGTGTTACCGCAAATTTAATACAGAACTACAAATAAGGTGGTGTCATTTCCTACTATGTACTATGTACAGTTGACATACATGTTAAGTATTTTATATGAATAGGCTAGATCTTGGCCATATCTCTGTAAATTATACTCTCTATTTGTACTTTAAGTTGAAAGGTTGTTCAAAGTTGTTGAATGTGACAGAAAAATTCCTTCTCTATGTGCCTTCCTCTGTAATGTCACCCAACATGAGAGTTCAGGACCCCTGGGATCAATACCTGTCTTTGCTATGCATTACTGACAGTTTTGAGAAAGAACATTTATTTTTAAGAAGAGAGGTTACCACCGGTTAGATTCGTATTCCCAACCTGAAATACCAACTTGCCAAAGTTCAGCAAATGGGCAGTTAGCTGTCACGGCTGTGTTGTGCGGCAGAACCATACGCAGACATTTTGTGTAAAGAAAAGGTGATTTAATCCAAACAAGACAAATACAAACTACACGAACTAACAACGTAAATGAAAGGGGCTAACAAACATGAAACGATGTAAAAAGAAACGTGTAGAGTATTCACATGAATTGGAAATAAAACAGAGACAAACCGTGAGCTGTTGAGAAACAAACAAACAATAAACCACACCGTGTGTGGCTGCAAAACTAACCTAAGTAGGCTCCCCAATCAGAGTCAACTGAATGCAGCTGCTCTGACTGGGGAGCCCACAATGGCATGGAGATGGCTAGAGGCCTCTCCATGTGCCATGCCCTGAATGGGAGCCCCAAAGCACAGAGATGGCTAGGGGCCCGCATCCAGGACATGACATTAGCAATGTGAATCATGTCGGAGTTAGGAGGTGCCTGAGGTTAACATGCACAGTACTTTATTCTGATTCTATTTAAAGAGGATGTATTTGGTTCATAATCATGTTTTAACAGAAATTGTCTTAGATAGCATACGTAGAAAGCCAGATCTATCCTAATCACATTGAAATGTACAAATGGAACATTCAAATAGACCTAAAGCAACAGTCATACACATCTTTAACATCTTGTTGTCATGGTTCTTTTTTGTCAGACCATAAGATACAACAAAAAGGAACGGCAAACCGAAGACTGAGGTACCGCACAACTAACACAAACACAAACAATAAACCACAAACAAAATAGTATCCTCAATTAGAGACAACTGGTTACAGCTGCATCTAATTGGGGAGAACCTAACATAGAGATGGCTAAAGGCCCCCAACCTTGCTCCCTCTTAGATCTACCTAGCACTTGTCTAACAGCATATCGCAATATCCTAGTAGCATAAACAATATCTCAAAATCCTTGTGACAATCATTCCTTAATAAAAAAACGTCTGTCAGTTGCATGGCAGTTTGACTGTAATCTCTCTGTAGTTTTATTGTTTGTTGATGAGACTTCTCGGTTCTCCATTCAAGATTAATTCTAAAAACGGTGTCTTTTCTTCCTCTGAATGAACATATTTCTTGACTTGGGATATCTAAAGCAATGTATAAAACTGTTACATTAGCCCAGAGACAAGGCCGCTGAATTCATCGAAACAATTTAAATGTTGAAAAGTTCCATGTTCCTTCTTCCTTGATGTTTTTACTTCTCACCTGTTGCTTCTGTCTGGTGATGGGTGATATTGTATCTTCAGTCATTACACTCTCTGCTCCAATACAACATAGGTTTTGGTTCTTCTATTTTATATAAAATAAAAAGTAATTTAAGTTGTCTTTTCTTCTCCATACGTGGTCAAACGTGGTCATCCAAACAGATTCACGAGCAATAAAGTATTGCAAAACAGTGATCACAATATGAAATCGTGACTGGATACGAAGTTGAATCACAAATGAAACAGCATCTCTCTGATCTCAAATCCACCTGTCCTTAAACAGACTGCAAATGAAGGCCAGACACGGCAGGCAAGAACGTCCAGAATACACATGTAGGTCTTTATTCTACTACGTTTTGTCGACTTGCGCCTGAAGATTTCTCCCAGGTTCAACAGAAATTAGCATTCTAACGAAACAAACAGCACCGCGACCGTTGTCCGCACTATGTCACCAATGGTATCATGGTAAAGGTGGCTTTCTCCTGCACAATGTTATCGTATTCAAACATGCTCATTATTTTTGTATTAGCAACCAATCGTAAAAGAACAAAGGGTAGTTCAGACATAACCACAATATCTCATAAGCTGAGTGTTGATTTCTGACAACGTGATTCGTTCAAATGCATCACGTGACGTGCACTGACACTTTCTGCGGGACCTTTAAATCTAAAATGCCGAAAGAAGTGCGGATAAAACCTTCCCAGAAAAGACGACAACAATTGTCACTTGCAAGAATACACAAGGGAAGACTATCTAATGAAGCAAATTATAAACTACTTCACAAATTCCACCAGTAAGTAAACAGTAATTCGGAAAACAGGAGTTCGATAGCAAGGGTGACCAACGCTCCACACAGCAGCTGCCGATATGTGGTGCTTTAAATTGATTGGTTAGTGGGTTACTTTGCCCTAATTGCGCAGAGACAGTGATTAAAATGTACACCAATCCGCAGAATTCTGTACCAGTTATAGCAGGGGTGTCAAACCGGTTCCTCGGAGGGCCGTGTGTCTGCAGGTTTTTGTTTTTCCTGTAAATTGGTTCCCAGTTGAGACCTAAACCCCCAGGTGAGGGTAGACCTAACCAATTAGTGACCTAATTAATCAATCAAGTACAAGGTGACAGCGAAAACCTGCAGACACTCGGCCCTCCGTGGATCCGGTTTGACACCTGTGTCTTATAGAGTGCAAGAGATAGTTACCGCAAACGTACTACGCGTCTTCAAGAAGGAACCAAGAACGACATTGCGTTTGATGTGAATGTGCCAATGGTGCTCTTAGCGCAGGATATAGGGTTGGGGTATGCTACCCTCAAAAAATGGGACAAGTGTTGGGGATTTCTATAAGAGACATGAAAAAAGGATGACAGGTAAGAAAACCGGGTTGAGATCAATAAAATGTAAAGCTGTGGGGGAACAAGAAATGCATCTCTCTTTCTGGCTTTTGTGGCTTTATGGAAAACATAATAAAATAATGAAGGGTGGCATCGTTGTGTTTCATTTCCCCGCAGGCTATATTACCTAAGGCTCCACTGTAGCCTTAATCTATTTGTGTACAGATTAATAAAGTAACGTTTTATTAATTTTGTGTTATTATTATGTGGTCAGTTTTACTTTACAGTAGGCTACAGACTTTTCCTTTTGAGTGGAAAATACTAAAATAATTTAGCCTACCAATAAACTTTTTTTACTTTATTGGAAGAAACATAACACCATAAGACGTTCTATGTGCTTTGGACAGGACTTGGGAGCAGCTTACAAAGGATTACTCTGGCAAGGAAGTCGGGGAGGTTTTTCTCATTATGTGTTATGTTTCTGCCACTAAAGTTAAAATAAATGTGTACTGCATCAATAATACTTGACCAAATGTTAGTGAGACAAGATACATTTCATTTTAGTCTCAGAAATTGAGAGAGGTCTGGAGTCAAAATACAAACAAGTGCTTCAACTTCGTTATATGGGCTTGGTGTCCAAAAACAGTCTTTGTGGGAAAGACAGGATTGAGACCGCAGCAAGTATGGCCAACTCCACTTTTAATGAAGGTGTCTCTGCCATGCTAACTGATATAGAGAGGTTGTGGCTTCAAAGCACAGTTGTTACTGTAGGTGCAATGAAGGAAACTGATATGTTCAGGATCTCAGTTACCGCCAATTTAATTCATATGCGCAGGAGTCTATGCACTGCAAAAAACTCAAAAAGCATCAGCAGGAAATGGATGAGGGACCTAAATATGGAGCAGGCATGGATAACTAGGCTGTAAACATGAATGGGTAACTAGGCAGTGTTATGCAGGATGGACATACAACAAACTAGGGTGGCAGTTATACTAGTGGCAGTGTATGAGTGTATATGTGGAACAGTGATACTATGGTTCTGTTTAGTTGAAGGCCATGCTGTTATTCATTTACTATGTTTAAGATGTTCTCTATTGTTGTTGCTAAGGATTTGATAAGATTTTGTGTCTGTAAATAGTGGTTTCCCAAAACAATTCATGGAATTTTACAATATTTTTTTTAAGGTAAGTTTTTTCAAAATTAGTACTCATACTCTGAGCCAGAAATCTCCACTTCAGTAGCACTTACATACATCAAACTTTCCATTTGTATTCCTATCTATATTCTGAAGGTATTTACAGAGGGATTTGTTCACTTATAATTTATAGCCTGATTTATGTATAGTTTTATGCCTAAAACCTGGCAATAATTGTTTTTTTTTGTGGCTGTTGTCAGTATTTTCTGATTTCTGGAGTGATAAAAAGGGATATAAAAAATATCCTCTGTAAAAACCTTTGACTCTAAAATGTAAACCGAATGACAAAAGTATTTTGAACCTAGCTTGTTTAGATTTCCAATGTTTAGATTTCTGTTCTGGAAATGTATGCATATTTGTCATGTCCTGGATGCGGGCCCCTAGCCATCTCTGTGCTTTGGGGCTCCCATTCAGGGCATGTCACATGGAGAGGCCTCTAGCCATCTCCATGCCATTGTGGGCTCCCCAGTCAGAGCAGCTGCATTCAGTTGACTCTGATTGGGGAGCCTACTTAGGTTAGGTTTGCACCACACCCGGTGTGGTTTATTGTTTGCATGTCACAACTTCACGATTTGTCTTTTGTTTAATCCTATTTCTAGTGGATACGCTACATGTTCTTTGTAAACTATTTAAGTTCTGTTTTGTTGTTTAGTACAGCACCTTTGCTTTTAGCGTTTACAGTTCGTGTTAGTTTGTCTTTTATGTTATTGGATTAAATCACCTTTACTTTCTTTAATCAAAATGTCTGCTTTTGGTTTGCCCGCACACTACGACCGTGACAATATTTAATAAAATGATGCCTCATTTGCATATAATTAGCATATTTCAATAAAATATTCCGAAAACTTGTAATACAAAAATGTATTGTCTTAATGTAAGCAATCAACTTGGAAGTTTCATGGTGATATCTATTAGTTTAAAAAATTACCCTATTCACCTGTAGTGTCTGGCCTTAAGTGAACTTCATCAACTCAATGCTTCTGAAAACTTTACACATGAGCAAGCATTTTAAATATTCTCTCTGTTGTTGCACCTTCAATTTCCCTTGCCCTGCATCCTTTGAGCAAATGTTTGTGCTGATAGCAGCAGAGATTACTGAGGTTTGTATTCATTTGCTACACTAAAGTTCCTCCAAATTAAACTTTCCTTGAATGCTCTTGGGAGGACCTCAGAAAGCCAGTGATCTCTCAAAAGACAGTCTCCGTCTAAAGTCCCTTTCCAGGCTAACAAACAACTTCACAGAAATAGACATTTGTCTTTGCATCCTCAATCATTTTAAATATCTTATTTCAGATCCTGAGATTCAAAAGAACTGCACATCCTTTGTTCAATCGAATTTGAACTCAAGCTGTTTCAAAGGTGCCGTCGTCAATGCTCATTATACGGTTGGGACTCAAAGAAATCATTTGCATTCAAATATCCCCCTGACTATCTGCCGTGATGCCTGTATTAGTCGACTCTCTGCAAAACATCTTCGCTTAAGACAGCTGCTTTCAAGGAGAATGGAGCACAGACATGACCTTTTTGCCTTTACACCAGCTGTTGTGGAGCTCTGACTTGTGGCCCATGCCCTGCTTTTATCCCAACCCCCTCCAACCCATCCAGCTGTGCGCCCCCCCTCCCTTCCACCCCACCTGTACAGACAAGCCTCATCATTCCATACATGCAAGGCAGTAGGTTCATATGTGAGGAATCACCTAATTGACTAGTACCGAGCACCATCAGAGGCCTGACGAATACGACAACCTCACAGAAACGGGCACAAACAGGGAACTCTATTGTCGGGATTTGGAGACGGATCTGGCCATGGAGATGGTTGTATTTTTCACATATAACAGCATTGGAAATTAACTGGAATACTTTGTAATTTGGTGTCTCTCAAAGTTGCTTGCTTTACATGGTGCGGTTGGAAAAAAACATTTAATTGAAAAACGGGGTCATGTGTGGCCTGGGGTGGTCTAGCAGTCTAAGACTCTTTTTCGGGGTACACGTACTGCTGCAGCATGGGTTTAAATCTTGCCTGCAGTTCCTTCAGAAAAAAACTCTCCCCTCAAACTTTTCACATTGTCTCAATCAGTATATCATGAAATGCCCCAAAAAATACATATTAAATAAATAACAGTGTAGTGGACCCAGAAATGTGTGATTCATATAACCACGTCCACAGGCTATTGCACACAGCTCTTATGAGCCTGGCACAAGAACCATTTGGAATCGTCTTTAGTGGAAGTGACCATATTATTCCATGGGAAAAACCTTACTGAGAAAAATATTGGTCATCTTTTGATTCTAACTAACCCATATATTGATGCAATGTTCCAAGTAAAGAGTTTGATCATGCGAACTTTCTTACACTGAATGAGAAAGAGACACTAACCAGCAAATAGCCCTCAACACCGAATGCATTTTTCCTTCAGTAACACAATTTTATTACAATGGATACATTTTAGTTGAGCCGTAATTGCCTTGTTCTGCTCCAAATCAACCCTGTATTGAGACAGTTCAGTGGCACTGTACACTCTGTCCCACGGGTGTTACAGTTTGGCTGATTGGTGTTTTGCAGCAAAAGACATCCAGGACACTTGGTGGTAGACTAAGCTAATTAAGCCCATGTGCCAATCTTTCTTATTGCTAATGAATGCTAAGTTTAACATATTCTTCAACTAGATTTTCTGGTAATTTGACCAGGAAGTGTAAGCGAACAAGAGTAACTGAACATGTAAAAAATACAACTTAGAACAAACTTGTTGATATCCAGAGAATATCTAAGGTTAATTGCAATTGATATTGCATGTTGAAATCTATATCGTTATTTTATTTATTTGGGAAATACTACTGTTGATATAAAAAACGAGGGCACCATTGGGCAACACCTCTAGTACATAGCCAATCAGGAGCTGCAAACTATATAAACTAAAGAATATTTTTTCACAGGCCACCAGTTGTACAATAAAGCATCTTCTTAATGAAAGAATTGATGGCTAATTGTGTATGTCTTTAACTTTTCTTTGTCCAACGGAAACAATTTCTATATACTGTAGTTATATCTGTGGCGTCCTGATCCACTTAGTGTCTTTCTGTTTATTGTCCTCCCAGAGATTAAGGTTAGACAGTTCAGACCTGGACCTAATTCATCACTGCTTGGCACTTAATATTGGGGAGATAGGGCCGGCAATAGACATGCCTCTAGTCCAGATGGTATGCTTATACATGAAGCCTCACACTTCAGAAACCCTGCTCCTATTAGTCAGTCATCATTGCTAAGCTCGTTGAAAAGCTAAATTGATCACACCTAGACAGTGTAGAAACTTGAAAATATCCCTTTGGTCTGCTTTCAATAAAAGTCTACTAAAACCCTATTCAAAAGTAATTTGCAGTCATTATTAAAAACCATCCAAAAGAAAAGAAATTAAACTTCTTATAGGATTCATTTATTTAAAAGAAAATACAAATCCAATATGGAAAGCCTAAAAATAATCCTATCAAATTGAATAATATGTAAATGTTCTAAGAAAAAAACATAATGAAAACCTATAAAGATCCTTTAGGATGGTTCCATATCATGAGAGATAGGAGAGAAAATCCTAAAGAAGTTAATGTCTAGGGAATATATTCTCAATAACAATCACATTGAGTTAACCTGGATGTATTCTCAAGCTAATTTCTCTAAGAAGTTTTCTTTAGTGACAATTTGACAGTCCATCAAATGAAGGCAGTAGGGTTGATTAGATGATCTTACCAGTAACTGAATAGTTGCTAGATTTGTAAAAGCACTTTGTAACAACTGCAGATGTAAGGGCTTTATAAATACATTTGATTGATTGATTGATCAAATCCCTAAGCAGACAAAATTTAAAATACATTGTTCTTCAGCAAGAGAGTTATCCTGACCAAGACTAATTGCTCTGTGGGCCCCCAATGTGGCAGTCTGAGGCAAAGCTTAAATTTGGCAGGGTTGGATTGAAAGCAGATGTCAGTTTTCTGTTGATAAGGGAAGACACATGTAATTGATATAATTATAAGTGAAATTTCAAAGCACATCAAAGACTGTCTAATCATAATCATAATCCACTATGTTGACAACATGTACCCACCACCCTCAAAAAACACCAAGTCAAATTAATGCAATAGATAGCAGCGCCATTGAATAATATCACAAGCTAAATTAGTATTTGTGTCCTTGCGTGTAAGTAGAATCGAGACTTTTAAACAGGAAAATGCTGAAAAGCCCAAAATGGTCTTCGCTGCAAGAGGAATGGACATGGAAGGGCAATGCATGCAGGTAGCAGTGTCATGGAAAGGTCAGTTTTAGCTGCTGCATCTGCTGGATCTTCGCCTGCATCTTTTCTGCCTTCCATCGAGTTGCTCATGTGAAGCCATTAAATATCTGCTCTGCTGAGGAACTGATGGGTGGGCAGCTAGTCAGTGGATGTGTTTGGCCTGCTGGCTGCCTCCGGAATGCTCTGGAACCTACCGGCATTTTCTCTTGGGGTTGTCGATATGATGCTAGTTACGAATCCACTCCTTCATCTATGGTGTTGTACTGGCTTCAGTTGCTTTTCTGGTCGGTACTATTCTGGTTTTTACATGACTTTCTTTCAAATATCTTCAAAGCAATATGCATGCATTCTGTCATCATTTATGGTATTGGGAAAAACAATAAGACTACATGGCATAGAATATCCAACTAAAAAGGATTACTACAAATTCATTGTTTACTTTAGGTTTTAAAGTAAACAATGAACATTTAAAGGGAACATTTTGAGAGAGGAATCAAAGAGTTCAATTTGTGATGGTCTCTTGAACTAAAACCTTCTATTCCTCACTCAAAATGTTTTTTTCAACTTATTCAAAGGAATAGATAAAGGTGCAGTGGTCTCTTAATTGTTTCCAGAGGTCTTGTAAAAATGATGTGTTTCAGCTAAGGAACCAGTCTGGTGAAAAGGTATGAGGCAGAAGAGTTTTCTATACGTGAAAGTATGTAAAACACTGAGCGGCATGCAGTGGCAGAACGTGTTATGACTCCTAATATTAGATTGATTATTTCTCCAAACAAGTTATAGGCATCAGAACCGTTAACTGGCTAGTTGTCGTTATACCAATTTACATCGTAACGTCTTCTTTCAACCTGCCATATCAATGCCTTTTCATTATACGGCATTTCACTACAGTGTAGTACAATGGTTCCTAACCTTCCCAACCTCCGTTAGAATTATGGTAGAAGACCCTGAATAATTTACTGGCTGCCAGTTGGTACTGCACATTCTTCCAAGCGCTTTTGTGGGATTTGCATTTCTTTTCACTCTTGCTGCTCCTAGTGATCCCATTGCAGCTTCAAATATGCTGATGTCGGGCTCTGAGGTTGCCTATCTAATATTGTGAGTGTTCCATTAGCAGAACTCTGCTTGAAGTACAGTAGGTCTTAGTCACGTTTGTAGTTTTTGACGTCATTATCGCCCAAATATTTTTTTTGTTACTTTTGATTGTGGTCATATTTCTTTAGTTTTTACCTCAGTGTTTGTTTCATTTGAACAAATAAACACTTACTTACTCTTTAGATAAATGGCTTTAATTACAATTACAGTGGCCTAAGATGCTGGCACAGTACTATACGTCTGTGTGGTGATAGCACAACATTTTTATTAAGGCAAATGCACATCAGGGATTGCATAGTGAGGTGGTTTTGATTGGGGGATAGTCTGCTACATCAAATGTTCTATGTTGTGTCAAACTTGTTTGCAAATGTGTGTTATTCTTGGGGTTGTGAGTAATGCATCCGCATATTAAAATAGAACAGCTGATAAAAGATGAGGACATGCTAGTGGGATGTTTTGTGCATTACTGTCTGTTTTGATTATGACGAAGGTTTGGTAAAAACCAGAAGGAAATGTGTGTGTGTGTGTGTGTGTAAGGCAACTGCACTGGACCATGGGCTTCATCTTCATCTGGTGATTACGTTTTCAGAATGAGCTGGGGGAAAGGAACTATGTATCAGCAAGAAAAGTCATTATTTTCCCATTTAATTTGAGGAGATACGGAAATGATCCTCTGTTTCTGTATCATGGTTGTGTAGAGTGAAGAATCCTTAATGCTCACACATAATTCACACTCTAATGTATCTAGGTTACACAATTAAACATTTCAATCTTAACATGATCATTAGTCACAAAGGGAAACTGTACTAAATTAAGTGAATTGTAAATGTTCGTTTGTTGCATTCACAAGGAGGGGTGTGTGGAGTTAAAATCCTCCTGTTAGAATCTCTCATTAAGGTGAACTGCGATGCTTAGAAATCATTCAACACATTTATAATGGAGCAATACATAAGAGATTGCATGGCTGCTAGCCTTCATGAGCACTATTTCTGTGTTACCTGAGATGAAAATGTTTAATATAGTTATGTTGCTGTGGAATCCAAATCTATCACACTTGTTGCCGAATTTGGCTCATTGTGGCAAAACTACACACAAGCTAAAGAAGACACAACATTTGGAGATAAACGTCTCACTTCTATTTCAAAATTAAACTCAAAATCCCCAAAATCCTTATTAAAATTTAATTTTTGCAACAAAATGTTACACACACGCATGAAATATTCTTGGAAGCAGAAACAACATACTGGTGTAAAAAAGAAAATACTGCTGTCTTCAATACTTTGTATACCTTTATATTTTTTTCTTACAACCTTCTGTAAAAGATTGTTCCATTGCATCTACTCACATTAAAGACAACACAAAAATAAATTGAAAAAACACACAAGGAAATTACTGTAAAGACCCAGAAACGAAAATAATTACTGTGAAATGGTAAACAGAAAATAGTACTGTAAAAGATTGTAAGGGATGAAATGAAGGGTTCTTGGATTTAGCCATCTGTTAGGGTCTGGCCATTTCATCCACATAACAGGCAATGTCATCCCTGGCTAGGTAGTGGGGAAAATATCACCGGCAGAGCTTACCTGAGGTTTATTTGTAGTGCTTAGGATAAGACTAGTTGGTGTTCAATTACTGTACACGCGATTGTGTGTGTGTCTGATTTTCTTTTGCCAATTTCAGGTATGTTTTATATTTTCAAGTGTTTTCCCAATGAGTGCAAGAGATTCCCTTCTAGAAAGAAGTATTTAACGTAAGAAGCAATAAGTATGGTTTTGCAAAGTGTTTGCCAGATTGCAAAGCAGAAAATGTATATTTTCTTTTTGCCTTTGTTAAAGGCATGGTTGCAAATGTTAAGGTTTTCATGTTTTTGTTTAAGCATTGTTTTTCCTGCCTCAGTTCAGTGGTTTTTGGATTTCCCCTACCTGAATCAGCATTATACCCAAATAAAGACGTTTCGTTTGTTAGCCCTGGTGACCTTCCTCTCTCGTGCCTTGATTTCATCCCCCTCACACCCTGGCTTGTCACAGCATTCACATTCAGTGTGTAGGCCATTGGGAACAACTGTAAATAAGACAAACCTGTGCTATTGTCACACCCCAGCACAGTTGAGTTTCATTAGTAAAGTCCTCCGTTCATTCTTCCCCTGTGTCCTGTCTCCCTTCCCTATAAGTTACTGCTTTGTAATGTGTGGCCTAATCACCAATGTAACATGCATTCTGGGATCTTAAGCATACCAAATCACTTAAGGTAGCATACTAATTGGACTTGAATCTATCACACAAAAGGGGGGATGTTGTATTCCATTTAATGGTGTACTACACCATTAACGAACACACATTTTGAGTAAATTGCACAATTTTTTAGATTGCAACCTGAAAAGTACAAAAACTCTAAACGTTTTTAATAAAGCTTTTACAAACATTTTAAGTTGTGGTTTCACAAAGCAATGCATTGAAATGCCAATAGAGCGGTTTAGAACCTGGGAACTTCCCATGTGCTACTATGGGGGTTCATCCATCTGCTAAATGGCATGCAGCATATTAAGATACCTTTTAAATGAGTCTAAAGCATTTCTAGGATGACCAAATCCCTTTCTCTCTTCGGTATATACCAACAATTGTATTGTGCACAACAATTCCCCAAAATGCTGTCTGATACCACACGCTCTAAAGCGCAATGAAATCAAAAGGGTGGAAATCAAGATTAGCAACTGTGATAACAAACAGGGGGATGAATAATCAGGAGGAAAACCTAAAATAGTGCCGTTTTAATAGGCAAGTCAATTGCATTTTTGGGACTGATTGGGATGTTCATGCTTATTCAACAGGTTTGAAAACAGTTGAAAATACGCTGAAGCACAATCAGGACAATATTCATAGAGTTTCAGTTGAGACTTTGTCCTGGATGGACCATTCAACAAGATAATGACCCCCAAACAAACTGCAGAATCAACAAAGAAAATGTTGCTGGACCACAAAATCAATACAATGGCCATCTCAGTCTACAGCCATGAATTCAATCGAAAACCTGTTCTCTGAATTGACGAGGACAATCCACAAGCACATACCTAAGATTTTCAAGGATCTTGAAATATGCTATACGGAGGAGTGGTCCAAGATCCCTTCAAAAGGATGCGCCAACCTTGTCAGATCGTACAGGAAGGGGCTTAGGGCAGTTATGTACTTAAGATTCTTGTTGCCATGGCACCCTTATGTCAGCCTAGTTGATTGCTCTGCTATTTTAAGATCTTTCTATTGATTTAGGTATTTTCATGTGCATGTTTCTTGAATAACTAATAATAGTTTCCTTTCATCTGTAAACATTGAGCAGATTTGTTTTTTGTTTTCTAAAATTAACTCAAAAGACCTAGTTTACTTTTGAATGTTTGTATTAAAAATCTGCACTGAGCTTTTAGCTATTATCTGCAGGAAGGATCGAAATGAATGACATTTAGATTTGTTCCAGATTTGGGAGAATTTCTTTCTGTAGATTTGGGAGAATTGAACGGTTTGGTTGGTGATAAGCTTGGGAGACTTTTGCAACTTAGAGTCCTTCAGAGATGTGCCGGACATCGAGGAGTGGAGGGTACAGGTGGGAGATGACGGGGTACAGGTGGGAGATGACGGGGT
>JACXGK010003435.1:8252-36200 GCA_016801125.1 Novumbra hubbsi | reverse complement strand
CACACTGACTAACACACACACAGTGGTGCAAGGTGGGACTAACACACACACACACTGACTAACACACACACAGGGGTGTAAGGTGGGACAAACAGACCCACACACCGACAAACACACACACAGTGGTGCAAGGTAGAGGACATAACATTAGGTAATGTGGCCCATCAGCCCTCCCTCTTTCTGAACTTTGTAGTTCCCATAACTCCATAAAATGCAACTCAAACGGCTGCATATGGCGAGATCGCCGGTTTTAATGGCTAATCCCTAAGATCCAGCCACTAAAATGACTAAAACCAAATTTAAACTGTGTGGAAATGATAAATGTCCTATGTTCCTAGTTTCTTGTGTCAAGTGTCTAGCTTGCTAAAATTCACCTGAAGGAAAGCGAAACAGTTAGGGAGCATTCAGACATCCCAAAACAATAGGATATGGACTATATCTGGCACGTTTTAAAAGTAAGTAAGTATAACCGAATTCAACCAGGCCCCCCTGGAACTCATTTAAGACCGAATGCGACTACGTTTGTGACACCTCTGCTTCCCCTTTACGTTGTGGACTTCAAACTGCTACGCTACACAACGTGCCTTTTTCACCAGATTGTATTTGCGAGAAGGGTTCACACACACAGCATTGTACTAGGTGGCACACCCACACTCACACTCACACCCCATGGCGCAAAAATATGCGCCCTGTGGATCAGAGTGGCAGACTGTCGGATATTAGCATCGCTATCACAGTCAAACTGGAACTACCTTCAAACCACAGACTTCTTCTCGTGTGTAATTAGCAGTGAGCTGTGTCTCGGGCTATTAAAGTGTTCTATCTATCCAGAGCTCCACCCCAGGGGGTAGGAAGGGGAGAAGTTATTCATCTACTGCAAACAGCAGAAGTAATCTAAGGCATTTGTCCGTGTGTGTGCGTGTGTTTGTGTTACAGTGCAGTTCTGCTCTGCTCTGCTGAGACACCGGTTTTGACGGCTTGCTTTGATCTCCTCGCTCATCCTCTCTCCTTCTCCCCTTCTCTGTTTTTATCACAAAGACATTGTTGTGATAGAGATTGTAGTCAACTGCAGAGTTGACAGAAAGCCATCTAAGTGTGTTTGAAGTGTTGGTAAAACGCCGCCTGGAGGTTTATCACAAATTGGCTTTATGGATTACTGCCATTTATGGGGCTCAGAGGGGTGTGTGTGTGTCTATCCGTGTGTGATTGTATTGGTTTTTGTATACATACATGTATGTATGTGTGAACTCCCTTGTATACATTTTACAAAAGGCTTCTCCTCTGCGCCGGTGGACATTTTGAAGACCAAAAACATTATCTTATCTCCAATCGTGTCATTGAAATTACACTGCTGTTCAATGTGCTTCTGAGAAAGGGATTAAACAGGAGAAACCGACCCTCGGTCACACTGTCACTTTCCATGGGCTATGCAGCATCAAACACAGTTTCCTTTTCACTTTCCAGAGGCTGTTTTGTTTTGTTAGTTTGTGAATGTTTGACTGGGGGATAAAAAGGCTGAAATGACAGTGGCAGATTATACAATCAGTAGACTTGCAAGAGACGGTTTTATAAATCAGACGCACTTTACATTTTATTTACATTATATTGAGTCGCATTGACCTCCAAATTGCTCATAAGAAACAATACTGACAAGTTGCCAAACAAAAGATACAACCAATTGTTTTGTTCAGGAGAAAGGATCTTCACTAAATCTGCCATGTTTCTTTATGGTACATGTACATAACCAGGGTAGAGGACAGGAAAGAAGCCAGCTCATAGGACGTCCATTCTCCCTCTTTGTCCCTATCGCCCCCTACAGATCAGGTGAGGAACAGCTACCAGCTGTGTAACAACGGTACCATGCGGGTCATGTACGCAAACGGGATGGGCATCAGCTTCCACACTGAGCCCCACATCCTGGCCGGGTCAGTCAGTCCGACCATTGGCCGTAGGAACATCACCCTGCCCACGGAAAACGGACTCAACTCCATTGAGTGGCGGCTGCGCAAGGAACAGACGAAGGGCAAGGTCACGATGTTCGGCAGGAAGCTGAGGGTGAGCTGAGACAACCTCACCACATATCTGCGTACCGCCTAGTCCTCATGCGGGAGGTCACATCGGCGGCTGCGAAGCGGGGATGACCTCTCTGTTTTTGCCTCCAGGCGCACGGACGTAACCTCCTCTCCATCGACTTCGACCGCAACACCCGGACCGAGAAGATCTACGACGACCACCGCAAGTTCATGCTCCGCATCATGTACGACACGCAGGGCCGGCCCGTCATGTGGTTGCCCAGCAGTAGCCTGGCAGTGGTGAACGTGTCGTACTCCGCCACGGGTCAGCTGGTGGGGCTGCAGAGGGGTAGCATGAGCGAGCGGACCGAGTTTGATGCCCAGGGGCGCATCGTGTCGCGGTCCTTTGTCGACGGCAAGGTGTGGAGCTACAGCTACCTGGCCAAGGTGAGACGAAACGGCATCCGCCTGACGTGGCAGACGAGCCCCTGGCGAGAAGAGAGGCAGAAGCCCGCGAACGTCTGGCAGCGGTGGCGGGGAGCGATGCTAACGTTTCCATCTCTCTCCCCTTCTCTCCCAAGTCCATGGTGCTTCTCCTGCAGAGCCAGAGACAGTACATCTTTGAGTTTGACGCGTCCGGGCGAGTCACGGCAGTCACCATGCCCAGCGTTGCCCGCCACACCATGTCCACCCACGTCTCTGTCGGTTACATCCGGAACACCTACAACCCTCCGGAGAGCAACGCGTCCGTCGTCCACGACTTTAGCGAGGACGGGCGCCCCCAGGCCGTCCAATACCTGGGCACCGGGCGCCGCGTCCTTTACAAGTACGGCAAACTGGCCAAGCTGGCAGAGGTGGTCTACGACAGCACTGCCGTGACGTTTGGCTACGACGAGACGACCGGGGTGCTGAAGATGGTGAACTTGCAGAGCGGCGGGTTCTCCAGTACGATTCGTTACCGCAAGATCGGCCCACTGATCGACAAGCAGATCTACAGATTCAGCGAGGAGGGAATGGTGAACGCTAGGTTTGACTACGTGTACCACGACAACAGCTTCCGTATTGCTAGCATGAAGCCGGTCATCAGTGAGACGCCGCTGCCTGTGGACCTCTACAGATATGATGAGATCTCTGGAAAGGTCGGTACATAACTAAGCTACTAACACTACCATATTCACATGTGAAAACGGCTTTAAATATAGCCAAAATCAAAAACTTGACGTCTACATGCCAGTTAAAGCCCAGTCTATATTCCAGCCACAACCCAAAACCAACTGTAGTCACAACCCAAAACCAACTGTAGTCACAACCCAAAACCAACTTCACCAATATCTGATACTATATATCTGTATTACATTTGTCTCTTAACCCTTGACTTTTGTGTTGGCTACAGGTGGAACACTTTGGGAAGTTTGGGGTGATCTACTATGACATCAACCAGATCATAACCACGGCCGTGATGACGCTCAGCAAGCACTTTGACACCCATGGACGTATTAAGGAGGTCCAGTATGAGATCTTCAGGTCCCTGATGTACTGGATGACGGTGCAGTATGACAGCATGGGACGCGTGGTGAAGAGAGAGCTGAAGATAGGGCCGTACGCCAACACGACCCAGTATCGCTACGAATACGACGGGGATGGCCAGCTCAGTGGGGTGAAGGTGAGATCTGACTCTGCCAGTCTGAATCTAGTCATGGGTGTCCAGCTCTTTGATCACTACCGAAATGAACACTAGACAAGGAAACTTTAAAAAGACATGAATAAGAACCCATTCTTAGTGAAGCCTTGAGGTTCCACATCCACACATGGGTGGCTACACGCTTCAAGTTTTCACTAGTTTAGTAGCAGATTCCAGACCTGCCAAAGTTGTTCGCTTTCTGTTGGCCTTTAGGTGAACGACTGGTCCACGTGGCGCTACAGCTACGACCTGAACGGCAACCTGCACCTGCTCAACCCAGGGAACAGCGCCCGTCTCATGCCGCTTCGCTACGACCTCCGCGATCGCATCACGCGCCTGGGCGACGTGCAGTACCGTCTAGACGAGGACGGCTTCCTCAGCCAACGGGGCTCAGACGTCTTTGAATACAACTCCAAGGGCCAGCTCCTTAGAGCCTACAGCCGGCTGCCAGGAGGCTGGAGCATCCAGTACCGTTACGACGGACTGGGCCGGAGAGTATCCACCAGGACCAGTCTGGGACAACACCTTCAGTTCTTCTATGCTGACCTCAACCACCCGACCAGGGTCACTCACATATTCAACCACTCCAGCTCTGATATCGCTTCACTGTATTATGACTTGCAGGTAAGTTACTTGATTATTAGTCAACTGTGTTCTTTCATACTTTTGGGATAGGTTACTGTAGCTTTTGTGAGTTTGTGGTTGCTGGGTATACAAAAACTAGATTGTAACCTCTGGGTTTATGGCCAGAGTTTGTAAAGTCTATTTCGGTTCCCCACAGGGCCATCTGTTTGCTATGGAGGTGAGTAGTGGAGAGGAGTATTATATTGCTTCAGACAACACAGGAACACCGCTGGCTGTCTTCAGCAGCAACGGACAGATGATCAAACAGGTAATCCTGACTGAAATGAAAATAACACGGACATTATTTATTTTGTTTTATCATAGTTGTTAAATATCACTAAGATCCTTGTCAGGCCGTTGTAAAAGATAAGTGAATCTTTTACCGATGCCTGGAGAAGACGACATGATACCTCAAATTAAAAAAACATAATCATGTTCTATCAAACTGTGGTCATTGTGACGTACAGGTTCAGTACACAGCCTATGGGGAGGTGTACTTGGACTCCAACCCAGAGTTCCAACTGGTGATTGGGTTCCACGGTGGTCTCTATGACAGCTTGACAAAGCTGGTCCACTTCACCCAGAGGGACTATGATGTGCTGGCCGGCCGCTGGGCATCACCAGATTACGTCTCCTGGCCCAAGATCGGCAAGGACCCGGCTCCCTTCAACCTGTACATGTTCAAGAACAACAACCCCCTCAGCGATGTGCTAGACACTAAGAACTACGTCACAGGTACGGTGTGTATGGATCCTTGACAAACCCATGTCATTATTACAACTACAGTTGGAGGACAGGATAGAGCTGAGTGGGCTGTTCGGTATGTTATATTCTACAGTTACCATTCTAGAGGAATGGTAACTGTATACAAACTAGTTTCTCCATTCTTCTGTGTTTGCTCCCCAGACGTGAAGAGCTGGCTAGTGATGTTCGGTTTTCAGCTCAGTAATATCATCCCTGGATTCCCACATCACTCCCTGTACTTTGTGGAACCGCCCTGGGAGCTGCAGGCCAGCCAGAACTGTGAGAGCGGACAGGTGAGAAGACATCCGTCACCTCCGTCAGTTATTCTCCAAACCTTTCTCGCTCCCGGGTCACGCTCAATAGTGGCTCATCCAATCAGGGAGCGAATGGGATATTCAGCTTAACATAGATATAAATGCATGCACAGTCCTTATGAGTGACCCATTGAAATAGGACAAAAATAAGCTCCCGATGGATTACTTATTGTTATTGTTGCCCTGGATCTCAACCAGAGGTTAAATAGATGCTAACTATTATCAGTGATCTTTAACCCCTTCCTTTCCTCATCCCTGTCCGGAAGCTAATAACGGGGGTCCAGCAGGCGGCTGAGCGCCATAACCAGGCTTTCATGGCCCTGGAGGGGCGACGCCTCAATAAGGACCACCGCGCCCGCCGAGACAAGCCCGGGCACTGGTTCGGCACGTCGACGCCCGTCATTGGTCGCGGGGTGATGCTGGCGCTGAAGGAGGGCCGTGTGACGGCGGCGGTGAGCTCCGCCGCTACCGACGACGGCCGCAAAGTGGCTCTGGTGCTCAACGGGGCCCTCTACCTGGACGGGACTCACTACACGCAGGACGGGCGGGACTGCCACTTCTTCGCCAAGGTCGGCCCGGCCGACAGCGACCTCCTGGCGCTGGGGCTGACCAACGGGCGGAAGGCCCTGGAGGGCGGCATCAACGTGACGGTGAGCGGCCGCGCGCGCCGCGGCGCCACGGTGGAGCTGGCGGTGCCGTCGCTGGCCCTCAGCGTGCGGTACGGGCTCGCGCCGGACGTGGTGGACGAGGAGAGGGCGAGGCTACTGGAGCTCGCCCGGCAGAGGGCTCTGGCTGGGGCCTGGCTGAGGGAACAGCAGAGAGCCAGGGATGGGAAGGAGGGGAGCCGAGTGTGGACGGAGGGGGAGAGACAGCAGCTGCTGACAGCGGGGAGGGTACAGGGATACGATGGCTACTATGTTCTACCCGTGGAACAGTACCCAGAACTGGCCGACAGCAGCACCAACATCCAGTTCCTGAGACAGAATGAGATGGGCAAGAGGTAACAGCCTTCCTGGACAGAGGCGGAAGACTGGCTCACTCTTTCTCTCTCACTGACTCTACTTCTCCTCCATCACCTGTTCTTTTTACTTCTCCCATTCATCCCCTCCTCCCTATTAACCCCTCCTCCTTTCCGCCCTCTCCTCCTTACACGCCCCCCCCCCTTTCCTTTAATAACCCCCGAGGAGAATTAACCAACAAACGGGGTTTCTCACAGAACGCTGCAGGGACTTTTGAAAAGAAGAACTTACTAGAAAAACATGTTACTATTACTTTTACTGCCAATGGCAAAAAAAAAATCTAACATTTAGACGAATGTTACATTTTCCTTTTTTTTGAAAACAAACTCTAGAGAAATAAAAAAAAAGCACTGGTAAACTTTGAAAACACTGTTGCTTAATAGGAAGATTCCCCTTTTTAAAAAAGATATCAATATTTTCACCCACATTTTTTGGGTCACTTTGAGAGTGTTTTGAAAGACTGAAGGGAGTGGAGATGTGTTTGGCTGGATGCCTTGTACTTGACCTGCCCCGGAAATGAACTAGTAGGGAAAATGGACCAATAGAGAGGCAGAGTCTCCACAGGGCCCAGCCAACCATAACACTGATCTGAAGAGAAGACGACAAGCACCGCAGCGTAGCGACTTCAAACGATGTAAACCAACGAGTCATCACACTGTCTCAGGCCTCCCATTCTCCTCCACAGATCTGTTCTCGGCTACCGCAGCAACATATCCTAGCAACCAACTGAACACACATATGGTTAAACTCATATAGACTCCAAAAGACGATAAACAAAAAAAAAACATAGGTATTCATGTGGATATTGCAAAGAATATCCCTTTTTTATTTTAAAATTGGGGAGAATGTCATACTACTGTACTAGCTCAATGTGTCAGACTACTACAGTACAGTTCAGGGTGTTATGTATGCTAGCTGTAGAAGCAGTGTGTATTTCAGTCCAAGTAGTATTGTGACATTTTCACCAAGGCACTTCTGTACAGAAACCATATAAAACCACCATTGGTACACTAAGTCTTGAGTACATACAGAACTGGTATTATCAAAAGCTATTTATTTCATTTTATTATTTGTACATGTATTTATTATTCGTAGTACTAAATGACAATCATGAATGAAGTCACTAGTTTTAATAAAGAGGACTTTAAGTTGATTTTGTTTTCATTTATTATGTAAGAAATGTTGATTATGTTTTTTTTTGTTAATTTCTGAATTTGCTCCCAGAGCAAATTCTAGTCACACTCCCACATAATAATTCATCTGAAAAAGTGTTTTTAAAAAAAAAACAACAGTTTATACTTTAAAGTCGTTACAACTGTGAAATCTGTTTTTGGAAATCTATCTGGATGTACAGTGTATAGATCTACCTTTATGCAGCAGCAGCACAGTAGAATATTGTTCAGAATATCCCGTTTTATATTTCTATTGAAAAAGTGGCTTGTAACGTGCTAACATTTAGCTGGTATTACCTACTTTAGAGTTGTGTGACTCTAATCATGTCTATTATCTCAATATCTACAATATCAATCCCCAGTTGGTTGTTTTCCACTGTTTTTGTTTGTTTTGATGCAGAGATATTGCTGTTCTAGATCCCAAAAATCGTAGAAGCGGATTGATTCATGTCACTGTGAAGAGGCTAATTCAGTACTGGATGTCATAATGTACCAAATCAGTATTATTGATGAATAATAATAATAATGAGGGAATAACGATGATTCTTATACACTCACTGAATAGAGACTCTTCTGAAAACCTTATCAATAAAAAGTAATGGTTTACTTCATCCATTAGCTTGAAGTTTGATTTTTACTCGATTACTTGTCTGTCGTGAGTATATAGCAGTGTGTGCTTCTGTGTTGGCACTCAAACCATTCAATATAGCAGGACACAGGAGATTAAACTAAAAGAGCAGAGGGAAGAACATACACTGCTCTCTGTGCACAGCGAGGGATATATCAAGGTAATGGTAGTAACATTTAATCATTACCTGGTTCCTCGTAATCATCGACCATCTGTATAAGCGGAAGGCTCCCTGAGTTTCAGTTCTCAGTGCTGATCTTAGTAGTTATAACTTGTGAATGACCTTTGACCCTACAGCAATAATAATGACTTGGGTTATTAAGAATGTGATCAGTTATCTAGTTGTAGTCGCTCGCTTGGCGTTATCGCCAATATATGTCACCACACATGCTGTTCCTATCGACAATATTATTCCTGCACCCATGGGCGTTGATTCTGACGGAGTGGGGCTGAGCCCGAGTGATGCTTTTACCCAGTACCCAGAAACCATCAGTGAGTCATTACCTGAAATATGTTCAAACAAATAAACAATTCAACTGACTGGTCCTGGGGGAGACGTCCTAATGCATCTTCGAATGGTCCACATCTGTCCAGAAATGGGAACAATCAGGATAAGGGCCCAGGTCGTATCAGGACCAACAAATCCGGTTGTGAACACCTAGCATAAACAGGACTTGTGAACCACACATACACTGATTAACTAACAGAACACCGTGGCAAAAAAACAGGAAGAGACCAGACAATGTGGACTGTTACTGGAATCATTTATTCTTAATGCAAGATACTCATGTCAGGCAAATGTGTCTACACAACAAATTCTTTGTTTTCATCCATTCATCCTTTTCATGTTTTCCCTTTCAAGGAATGTGAGTATTACAAAGAATAGCAATCCGAAATAATATTTATCCAGGATCAAAAGCTTAAAAAAGTAACAGGTATTGAAACAGTACATGAAATCAAATGTTAAATCATCTTTGTCATGGTATTTAACAATGCATTCAATAGGTTGTCATATGATTGGGATTCATCCATCGTAAGACAAACAGCCCTCCACAGCTGTTGTGCAAACATAACAAAGCTGACAGTTTATACTTCAGCATTATACAGTTGGGGGGTAGAAGGGGTAGGGCTAAGGTGTTGGGGGGGTAGAAGGGGTAGGGCTAAGGTGTTGGGGGGGTAGAAGGGGTAGGGCTAAAGTGTTGGGGGGTAGAAGGGGTAGGGCTAAAGTGTTGGGGGGTAGAAGGGGTAGGGCTAAGGTGTTGGGTGAAGAGGATAGTAGAGGGTAGGGTATAGGGTAGGGGATAGTAGAGGGTAGGGTATAGTAGAGGGTAGGGGATAGTAGAGGATAGGGTATATTAGAGGGTAGGGTATAGTAGAGGGTAAAGTATATTAGGGGGTAGGGTATAGGGTAAGGTATATTAGAGGGTGGGATATAGTAGAGGGTAGAGTATATTAGAGGGTAGGGTATATTAGAGAGTAGGGTATATTAGAGGGTAGGGTATAGTAGAGGGCAGGGCATGTGGAGTAGGAGGTATGAATACAGGTTAGTTGGGGTGGCACAGAAGAACGTAGAAGTGCTCTGAAGAGGTAAGAGGTGTTAAAGTGCCCAGGAAACTGGTGAGCTCTACAGTAGAGAGGAGCCTGAGATCTGGGTGTGTGTATGTGTGTGTGTTTTTGTGTGTGTGTGTGTGCGTGTGTGTGCGTGTGTAGGGAAAGTGATGGATACCGATTTGGTTCAATTATGGGTCAAATGTTGTTGGAACCGATAACTATGCAATCCTTTTTTTCTTTTTTGCAGAATTCCCAGTGGATTACTGAGAAACAGGCGACGGATGGAGACAAACAAGTGAAGGGTGGAAACATACAGGTGGAAGGTGGAGAGAGAAAGGTGAAGGAGGGAGACAGAGAGGTGAAAGAGGGAGAAAATGATGGAGACGGGTATATTTCCATTGGACCACAGTTCTGCACTGATATGATTTTTAACTATTAATCTTAAGATACATTTGAACAATCACAGATGTCTGACAAGTTAATGGAGGTTTCATCTATGAATTCTCAACAGCTGCAGACACAATTAGCTCCAGATTAGGGGAAATTAGTACTTCCTGTATTCACCTCCATACTTCAGACTAATTACACTTATTAATAGATATTATGTAAAATATGTAAAAATGTTAATACTTGATTGGATTCGAAATAAGCAATCATTTTAAATTGGAACTGTTCCTCTGGAACTGGAAAACATAAAGCGGTTCCCACCCCTCTGTTTGTGTGTTTGTCCGTGACTGTGTGTGTGTGTGTGTGCGTGTGTGTGCGTGTGTGTGCAAGTCATCTACAGTAGAACGCCTGAGATCTGAGAGCATATTGTTTTTTAAGCAGATGTGTTCACAAGATGCAATAAGTGGAGTACAGCGCCTGATAGTTAGGGAACAAAACTAAAGTGCTAGAGGAAGGTACTAGGCAGGCCAACGGTAGAAGCAGAAGTGGTACCATGGCACAGGGGTACCGGACCGAGAGGAGGGACGGTGGGACTGCAAGGGTTAAGGCCAACAGTTGAGGCGGGGGGGGTAAATGGACGGTTCGGAGTTTGGGGATAAGGCCAGTCGAAAGGGAGTGTGTGTTATGAGAGACTGGGTCTGGGGTTATAGGTAAAGGTCAGGGGTCAGGCATGGAAGTCAGAGGCTATGTGAGCATGTCCCAGAGGCAACAGCAGCACAGGGCTGTCCAACAGGCCGTGAGACACGTGTCCCCTGTATCATCTCTTCTCCTCTCCTCCACCACGTACACTAGACAGACGCAGAGACAAGCACAGAGAGACAGGTTACACCGGTAACAAATACAACCAAGCAAAGTGTCCTAATATGTTTGGCAATATTAAATACGTTGATTCATTATCGCCGGCGGTGAACATTGGAGCGTGCACGTCACACAGCTGGCACGACCCTCTCTACTCATTGGCTGTTATGTTTGCTGTTAATAATTCATGTCCATACACACGACAAAGGTCACCTGGAGTGAGTCAATTCTGGTGTGTTGCATGGGTTAAAACAGGCTCTCGGTCCCCGGTAAACAGGAACTGCTCTTCAGCAGTTACCCAGCAGTCTGTTAATACACTGTAGCCTGGGGGGGTCCTTCACTTTTAAACATTTGCTTTGATATGTAAGTAGCTTGTACAAAATGACACTTTTCCCCAGAATAACGTAAAACAATAGAGGTGTGTTTGCTTTCGTTCCACGTGGCAGGTGGGAGATGACGACTTAGTAGATAAAGAACATTAAGCAAATGAGTAATGGAGCAGAAGGAGCTGGTGCCGGCACTCTGCGTGTTAATAAAAGCCTGACGGACTGGCCACCAGGCTTCACGCGCGTTCAGCCAGACTTCACAGGGTTACTGTTAATGAATGAAGGACCGGACGACAGCCTGAGAGGTTCACTTTCTGCCTTAGCACACTACCATTAAACAAAGGCCACAAATAAAACCTTTAATCGTGCCATGACAAGGACAAAATAGTCTACTGAAGCAGAACCTGTACACGCAATCAAGGTTTGCTTCAAAATGATAACCTTGTTTTTGAAAAACTCACACTGGGATAGTGCTAAAAGAGGACAATACAAATAGCCTTGTTAATGATTACATTAGCCACCTATCAAACTTAAGCAAGGGAAATTTAATTGCCAAGTACTGATAGCGTAGGTAGTGGACGTGTAATCTATGTTACAAGTATTAGGACCAGTGGTTCCCAGGTGTTTAAGGTTGATCCAGGAGTGCCACCTACATGGAACCGCTGGTGGTGGCTGAAACCTGAAAACCTGAACCCCATTTTACACAGAGTTTGAATATTTCCCCTTTGGGGTTTTTCTGTAGTCCAGGAAAACAACCCCCTTCTCCTCGCCTCTCTTCACATCTTTCTGCTCACCTGTGTTTTTCGGGGCCTCTCCGTACATGGGCCCTGGGGGCGCTCCTCCCTGCCATCCAAATTGAGGCTGTCCTGGGTACCCGCCCTGGTAGGGTCCGGGTTGTTCCTGGCCGGGGTATGGGCCGGGGTATTGGCCGGGGTAGGGTCCTGGAGGGCCCCCAGGACCACCAGGGTAGTTAGGGTAGGCTTGGTTCTGAGGAGGGAACCCTCCCGGCTGCTCCATGTTGACAGGGTATCCCTGTGGAGGGTATCCTTGCTGGGGGTAGCCCTGGACTGGGTAACCGGGGGCCGTGGGTCCTGGACCCTGGTACGGAGGAGGTTGCTCAGAATTCATCTCCTAGACAACAGAGACGCCTGTTGACAGAGACGGCACGAGGGGCATGAGAAAGAGAGAGAGATAGGGAGGGGGGAGGTGAGAAAGAGAGAAATGTTGAAAAGGAGGAAGAAGGAAAATAAACTAGTTATTATATCAAAGATGACATCATGATATTTGCAGCTGGTTTTCTGTTCTACTCCCAGTGCCCAGGTCTAAATTAGTCCCTGATTAGAGGACTGAATGAAAAAATGGTCTGGAACTGGTTTTGAGGCCCAGGGTTGAATACCCCTGTTTTAGATGTTAATTAGCCAACCAGGTTGGGCTAATAAAGTTCCTTCTACGAGAGACGTCAACTCATCAATGAAGGCGGAGAGCGCAAAAGGCTGTTTTATTTTCAGTCCCGAGTGCTTTTTGAGCTGATTATAACAGAGCTGGGATGGTGTCAATGAAACGATCGAAACACAAGCCTTTTGATAATCAACTCCGCTCACCTCATACGAGCACTTACTTATCTCGTTTCATCCGAGCCCTGTGACCTAATTTGAGCTCCAACCCCGCTCGCATATCCAAGCCCTCTACTATCCTCAACCCGCTCGTCACATCTGAGCACCCAACCTCGCTCGTTTTCCTCCGAGCCCCTACCATCGCACACTTGGGTCCCTTATTCCCATCCGCTAGTCCGGTCCCTTACAGTATTTTTGTTAAGCGACAAATAGAAAGAAACTATTGCCCGGCATAATCCATATCATGTAGGGCATAGGTTCAATTCCATGACCACAATTACACAGTTTACACTTTTATTTGTAGCCTATTTTTTACCACCTATTGACCCATAAAACGTCAGAATGACACCATAAACGTTGTATTGTTAGCACTTAGACCTAGTGAAAATATTTTCATTTTAAAGTGCTGAAGGCAGTTGAGGATTATATTTATTTTCCATGGATTTTACAGTGTTCCAGGACCTTTTGGGGTCAGTACCATAGCTTGTTTGATAAATCCTGCCTTTTATATCAGATGGGCTTGAGGAGTTCACAGTATACAGTTGTTTAGAGTTGACTTGCTCAGTATATTCAGACCTAAACCCGGGGTGATTCTACAACAGTGTATAGATGCAAGAATGTGAATGAAGCCTTTCTTATTAACCTTTCAGAAGCAGAAAGAGGCATTGGAGAATATGAGTTACACAAAACGACTATTGCTGTTTAAAAACCCTGCAACATCTACACAGGACCTGAGATAAGATTACACAAGAGTGTGTTTGTTTGCGTACATGTTCCTGTGTGTCCCTAAGAGACCCATTAGCTGATGGTTTCCCAGGAGTGTCTATTGTAGGTAAAGACATTCTAGTAGGATGCCCTTGGTGATGCCTATGTTGCCAAAAAAACATGGACATCTGGAACATGGTTCTTCTAATAGAGCTATGATGTTTGGAGGGTCAAATATACTACTGGCTAGCTACTGAATGTGCAGGCTTTTATTCCAGCACCTGCTCTAAGTGCTTGTTTAAATTCGACTGCATCTTTTGAGACATATAAAAGAATACGCTCGATTATTTTGTTGCGTAAACCTGCAAATACTGACAGCTGGAGACGCCACCTTCTACGTTAGCATGTGCCCCATTGTTGATAGAGCCCCTATGAGTGGAAGATGTGTGAAGACAATTTCGTCAGAACAGCGTGAGGTTTCGGTGCCGTGCTCACGCAAATGGATGGAGGCTCCCGTGACTGACGTCACATTCCTGTGCGGTACGTCTCCAACGCGCTGCTGTGAATGCTACGAAAAGGAATATGCAAACAAAGACATGTCAGACTGGCTTCTTATTCTCTCCCTCGTAAGGTACACAAGTCCAGACACACCGAACACACTGATCATACTCCCTAGCGCCCTGTAAGAACAGGACAGATTGGGTATATGCCTAATAATCACGCTATTGTTCCATTTACTGTCAGCAGTAGATGCTACATTTACTACCTGTGTAGGTGTAGGTCACACACACAGTCACAGCCTTCTAGCTGTTTCTAATAAAATACATCTCTGCTAGCTGCTGTTTAATCATCATTGTGCCTGGAAGCAGTATGTGTGCAAACAAGGCCCACCCATATAAAGTATTGGCGACCTACCTAATGGAATTCAGGTTCCCAGACACACTATTGACTTAAGACAAAGGGAACCCTTATACACACCCTTAAACCTGATATGGAGTTGCCTAGCCTCTACAGTAGATTTGGGTCATTCGATTTCTTTTTTTAAGCTTGTTTCAGTATACTTGTTGTGAGTACTAGCTGTAATGAAAAGAGAACGTACGAGTTGTATCTCTTGTGAGAAAAAGTAAAAAGAAAAGAAAAGAGCCAAAGAGATCAGGTTTAACAAGTTGACAGAGGAAGCAGAGTTTGTGTGACAGTTGTAAAGGTACCTAAACAACCAGTCAGCTCCAGGCCTAGAAAACCCTTCAAAATTGGTCTTCATTTTGAAAATTTGTCCTAAGCTGTGGTGCTGTTTCGGAGAAACTCTTTCAACACACATTTTTAGCACTTTCCCCAGTTAGGAGCATCATGGAAACCGCTGTGGTTAATTAGACACCTCAAATACATTTCTCTTGCTCACGTTGGTGAAGAAAGTAAACACATTTTCAGTTTAAGAAAAAGTTTAGGGAAGTGGCCTTTTTGAACCCTGCTTCTCACTGTTCTGGGGTGAGAAACACATTTCTTCATGCTGCCAGAACAAAAATAAAGGAACCCTCTACATCCACAACCCAGAGTCTACATCACTGGAGACCTCTCCGAACTTAATGTGTGTTTCGGCTGTGAGAGCACCTGGCAGATGGGTAACGGAGGTAACATCAGAGCCTCAGAATCCTGCCCCACAGACCAGCGACAAACATCTGCTACCTCAGGCTAGCAGGATCCATCTAGCAGCTCTACCAACACCGTGCAGCCACAGCTGCAAATACTTCAGGTCTCCGATGGGCTGCCACAGGCTCAGCCAGAGCGATTTCTTTTTAAATAAAGGCAATAATGTCAGCTGTGTATTGGAGCAATGATGGGTTTGCTACTATGCCTATTAAACCATAAATGGGGTCCCTATTCCTATTAAACCATAAATGGGGCCCCTATTCCTATTAAACCATAAACGGGGCCCCTATTTCTATAAAACCATAAGTGGGACCTCCTATTCCTATTAAGTCTTTCAATTTAAATAATTAAATAAAAAACATTTCTGTGTCACTTTTCTGTCAAATACATTTCAAGACAATCAATAAGATTCATGTTTCAGTTTGATACATTCATTTCTAACTTGTTATATAATATATATGTAAATAGACATGGATTTAAATATGGTGTGTTTACTGATTTCCTATTGGGGAGTATTTCCGAATACAGCTAATATTCTAGTATATAGTTAGCAGGAATGCTTCCCAAAGCACAGTTGATAATATTTAGTTGATTATAGGTGTCCCTTCAATTAGCATCCCGGTTTCTGGGTATGCTGTGACAGGAATGTTTTCATAAGCAGGTTTCACTGTGTTTCTGGCACAAACGTGTGACATAAAACTAGGCGGGTCAGATTAGTTATTATCAGACATATAAGATAGGACTATTCAGTAATCAATAGGTGCTGAGTTAGCATCACCAGACATGAGAAACTTGAAAGTACACATGTACACACGTCCTGAAGTAATGCAATACCCAACTAAACATCCACAAATTAATTTGTAGCCCCCTTTAACACCAGGAACACAATGTGATTAGGAAGGCTGACTATTGAGCCACCTCAAGGTTGACTGTTATTCTCAAATTCTGTGTGAAAGACACAGAGCTGTTTATGGAGAAAAGCATTCCATTTATTTCTCTTTACTTGCAGCCAACCGTTTTACTTGAAGTCTGAGTTCCAAAAGTCCGAACCAGGATCAGGAGAACTGAATTTCAACAACCTCCCTATATTCAAAATAACGTAACTCTATGTGGGACCATTCGTGCTGCATGTGATTTCTCCCCTATAGGACAAACATGCTCACACACACTGAAATGGGAAAAACGACCGCATACCCATACAGGTAATCAGAAAAGTAGTAGTTCCAGAGCGAAACAAACTGCCGGAAAGTGGGCCAGTCAGAGAGTAGTGTTGTCCTTCCATCCCCCACACATTCTTCTGTCCTGCTGTCCCTCTCTGGGCTATTTTCACACACAGTGTTTAGTGTAAACAACCAAACAGTGAGCTAGCTTCTGTGTTGCATTGTGTTTCTCTCGTTTGCTTTCCTCCCCTTCTCGGTTCCTCTCTCTCTTTCCTTCCCCCACCTTTCTCAACAACCGGAGTACTGTAAACAGATGAACATGCAGGACATTCCATGGACATGTCGACCTTAGCATCCACAAAGATAGTCATTGCCGAACCCAAAAGAAGTGTACGGTTATAATTAAGATCTGAAAGTCACTAGGGACAGCTCATAATTAAGGATGCACAGATAAGAAGATTCGTAGCTGATATCGCTAGCTGATGTTCAGAGACCACAATCGCATAATACCGATGTTATGTCTGTACATATGTGCCCTGGCATATATGAAATAAAAGATAGTTGCTTCTAATGATGCTTATTATTTCATTAAATTATTTCTTTCTATATATTTTAATAACAAAAGTCTCTCCAAAATAATGAATTGGAAATGTATAAATTATACACATACCCATTCTTTAATTGTAGATTATATAAATGTAGTAAATTAGGTAGTAGGTAAGGTATTTAACTATCAAAACTGCTTTAACAAACGCTATTGTTAGTCTTTCAATAGGAAGTTATTTGTTTAAATTAATTGTGTATCTGAAGATCATAAAGTGCTCTGACATAGTTTGCAGCCTTAAAAGCAATTCATTATTCTAGGCAGGGCAATACGTTTTTATTTACATAAAATATTTCTCACCTGAGTTTACTACGGTTAACAAAACATCTCAGATAGGAAATGTTCAGCTGCGCCTGAAAGGCGATTACCATGGTAACGGAGACAACTGCACTTTCATGCTTCCGTACTATAGCCATCTTCAGTTCCGGCTTTTTTCTGGTCATTTTTTGCCTCAGCTTTTGAAAAGCATGCTAGGTTACATTCAGTTCTGATGACTAACTACATTTCTACGTGTTTGCCTTCCTTGATAGTTATGGAGCTGTGTTCAGGGTCATTGATTTGGGGCATAATGTAGCTTTGTCCAATAGATTTAGAGGCATTTAGTTGTGTCAGAGCAGACAAGATGTTTCTGTCCTCTTCAGAATCATCCTGAGCTGCCGTCAGCAGTCACATCGTCAATGAAGCCAAGTCAGCCAGTTCCAGTTATACATGCCCAAGCCATTACACTCCCGTCACGATGTTTCACAGCCTTACACTTCCGTCACGATGTTGCACAGCCCTTACACTCCCATCTTGATGATTCACAGAAATTCACCAGCCCTTAAACACCCCAATCACAATGATTCAAGGAAAATCTCCAGTCCTTACACTCCCATTAGGATGATTCACAAATAATCTTTGCCCTTACACTACCATCAATGATACATTTTATATATATACCTACACGTAACCTAAGTTCGCAAGATGCAGGCCTTCTAATTGTACTTGTAAACATTCTCTTATAGAGCTTCACTACTGTGGAATGATTAACTAGGGTTAGAAATGCAGACTCAGTGGAAACGTTCAAGCGTCTACTAAAGACGTATCTCGTCAGCATGGTCTATGATTAAATGTAGCCTGGCACAGGGGTGTGAAGGCGAATGGAAAGGCTTGATGTGGGGTTTTTCATGCCACGCTGTAAGCTTGCTCTTTGGGGTTTAGAGGCGAGAGGTTTGCACCAATGGCCTTTGCATATTGCACAGAGATGTACATTGATTTGTCATTGCACCAACCTGACCATGTGTTAAAGCTTGACTGGACTGCTTGCTGACATCTGGCTGGAAAACCCCACGGGCAAATTGCCTGATCTGCTACCTTTCTCAAAAATGACCGTCATCAAATTTGAGTAAGTAAATACAGGATGCATTGGAAAGTTAACACGGTAAAACTTTGTATATCTATGTCATTGTAGTGTCTCTGTGTGTGTGTGGGTGTGTATGTGTGTGTGCGTGTCTATCCATTGATTTGGCATTGATGGGAAAGAGCCTCCAGTGTGGAGGCATACTTCTGACCCTGATTGTCATAGCTTCAACAACAAAGACACACACACACACAGCCTAGTGCAATAGTATGTTATTTGCCTATGAATTATTGATTAGTCAAAGTTTTTAGAAAAAAATGATTCTAGAACAGAGAATTAGGCCTGTCAGCCAAACGTATTTTACCATAGTAAATTGGTTATGTATTACAATAGGTACAGTAGCTGACAAACTGCTGTGAATTAATAGCATTGTATTTACACAAGGTTAAAGGCTTTAAAAGTAGATCAGTTACATAGATACAAAAATAAGGCAGAATACAACAGACTCTCTGCTTGGCCCCATGTTGCCCATATAGATTCTTGCAATCTCTGGGTTGTGAGAATCTATGTGTTACTACTGTCTGTCACAAGAAAAAAAAGCATCTGCTAAATGAAAGTGAATGTGTTTTTTCCATGGAGACCATACTGTAACACCCAAACCTTTATGTCAATTGTTATAATCGTTTTTACTAGTTATGTAACGGCAATCCAAGTAAACATATCCTGTGACCTTACAGGAAGTTAAAGGTAAAATTCTGTAAAAGATTCATGTTATTGTATTGGTGTACAATTTAAAGGTTATAAGGTAAATGTTTTATGAGCATGATTGAGTTTCCTGACAAGACTGGATACTGTTTAAAGAGCTTTTACATGCTTTCCCACTGAGTTCTGGTTCGGTTTGGTAATTTCCTAAATTTGTATCATTAATTAATACTTGTATATTCTATTGTTTTCTGTAAATGTGTTAATTAATATTAATACTTTGGGTTATACTTTGGTATGCTTAGTCTGTCATCGAAATGCCCATATATAGCCTGCTGACTATACCCTCTGAGACATCATTAACCAACATAATCACTAAATCGTAAGAACTGAACAGAGACACAAAAGAGACGGAGAGAGACCACGAGAAATTAGCATTGAGAACAACAGCAAAAATGTCGAGGCGAAACACTTCTCCTGTAACTTGATGGCACCACACTCATCTGGTTGTTCCTATCACATACTATCGCCTGGCTGTGTCTGTCACCTGGCCAACCCTGCAGCACACTGACTCACTCGCCCTGATGAAAGGTTTGCTTTTCTAATCTCTTAATTGAATCCACCCTTTACGGAAATATCACTCAATGGCTTGATAATGGTACAAAAAGCTATGCCTACAACTGTATCGAGGGTAACGATCCCTCACACATTTGTCTTTGATGGTTTGGCTAGGATTATATTCTCAAAATGTGCATCCGATTCAATTGCGGTGTTTTTGCAGTCACATCATTTACCGACTGAATTCACAAATAAACAATACCAGGCTTATTATTCTTCAATTACGTCTTATTACGTTTTTTGTATAATGCCATGTCAGTGGGAGAGATACAATATAATGTACTTTGTAATACTAAAAACACTGACTATACACGGATATAACACCCGCATCCACCAGCATCTTCCGCTTACGAATTAATAATGGACCACTGGTATATATTTGTTTTTCTATAATGTGGCAGGTGAGATTATCAGTATCTGCTGTGATAGGACACTTACATAAATTCGAAGTCTAATAAAAATAATAATGAATGGGACTGTAAGTAGGCCTACAATCATAGAAGAATATGTACGACACGAATTTACCTCATTCACTATTGGCAAATAAAGCAAATTGTGTTGTTGAAAATATGTAGACCTCTGCGGAGAAAGACAGTTAACTGCGTGTTCTCTATAATACGAACGGAATTGTACTGAAACTAACACCTGCACAGGGCCACAGGCCAGAAATAATAGAGTCGAATTGCAATTATCAAACAGCTTGCAACTTCGAGATAGCAATGATCACAATGAGCCAATATATAAGATATATAAGAGACATGTATTACCAACCTTTAGTTGAATTCTATCCTTTGTCAGGAGACAGTCCCAATTAATTTCTTTGTGCTCTGTTTTTATAATATTTTTTACCGCATTGGAGCACACTGCACCTCGTCTTGAACTCGGTGCGTATCTCAGTTTGTATGAGAATAGTGACGTCACCCTGATGGTGGCGCGAGGGGTTTGCATAAGGACAAAACGCTCCAAACAGCGTTTCACTGGTTGGCTGTGTTCATTCGTCGTTGTATTCACGGACAAATCAGGACGAAGGTAAATGGACTAATCGGAAAGAGATGACCCTTGATCATCTGACTTGATTCATCATACGTTAAACATCACTGTATTGTGATGTAATCCACAGACGTAGGACCATTAATAAAAAAAAAAGGTCTTATCAATTGGGTTAGCAATATTTATTCTCATTACATCCAGGTCAAAGGCGGAATACAAAAGAAATATGATAATGAATACTCATGAACCGAGCAATAGTTATTACATAGACGCCATATATTAATAGTAGCAACATGACAAATTGACTAAAAGTATTGTCTACCCTTCTTGATTACAGAACTCCTCCAAAGAATAGTCTAGGCCAACATGTATCAACCATGTGTATGCTATTTGGCACATTTGGGTTTATAGGCTACCAAGTCATCGGACCGCCCTCATTATAACGTATCCACGTCTATGAATATAACTATAAACCACTCCATATGTTATTTTCTTTTTTTTGTTTTACTAACGGTTAAATGCATTGGTTTGAAGTAAGACCGAGTGGTACAATTCAGATGCAGCTCCTTCATCGCTCCGGCAGAGGTCAGTCTTTCCTCTTGTACCAGTGGGCAATTTTGTTAATCTCTGACTATCTCCTTTAAACTGCCATCTTGCTCAGAGGCCCTTTATTGTCACGTGTTGCTGACGAAACGCAGAGGTAGTCTTTCACAGAGTCAATAATACCCATCTTATTTACCACACACCACCTCGCCCAAAAGAGTGCCCCCAGGAGAGTCTATTAAAACCCAACATTGTTGTTTTTCACTCCCTCAGGTGTGGCACACTTGTGCAAATAGAAAGGCTGGAGGAAGGGGATACATTTGCATTCATCCTCTATTCTCACTTATGTACATAACATGCAGTCTTAATGTAATTGCTGTGGTTGTTCTGTTGTAGTGACTCTGTTCCAGTAATTGTCATTTTTGCATTTGTAAAATATAAATGTAGCTCAATGTCTTAGCCATTCAGTGTTTCTGACCAGGGCTTTCTCACCCTCCTCCTGGAGATCCATTATTATGTAGGTTTCCAGTTCATCGTGGAGTCCACTACAGCATCTACCAGTATGTTGTTATTTTATGTAAAGCACATTCAATTGCCTATTTGATGTCTTTATTTTATAGAATTTCTGTATTTTTCTTTTTCATGGTTAGGCACATTGAATTGCTTCTTTGTATGAATTGTGCTGTATGAAAAATGTGCTTGCTTGCACACGTAAAACACACACACACACAAAACCTCAGCTGTGTGACTGAAGTGTGACATTTCAAGATCTGGACTAGCAGCTGCTCTCTATCTCCAGTGACCCTGGCCTTAAAGAACACCCGTCTGCGAGCGCACACGCACACAAATACACACACACACACAGGTAAGAGACAGGGCTATGAAACATAGCCATTCCATGAATCATCATGCGACATTAGACAGAAACCCTTGGTTTGGTTAGGGGAAGTAGTCTTGAAACATTACATGTTAATCATTTAGCAGGGGCAACATACATGTCCTCTTCCAGTCAGGTTCCTCACAGCTCCTGTGGTTTTATCCTTGTACCTTTTACATTGACATCACCCCAATAGTGTAAAGGGGGACTTCCAGGTGTGTAGCTGAATGTCATGTATGACCAGTTCTTTAAAATGTTACATCTCAAACCTAATTATATTGATACAATTTTGTTCATAAGATTTGCTGTAGGTGCTTTGGCTCCATTGTGTTTGAATAGTAAAAGTGTAAAGTAAAAGTAAAGTGTTACTTCATGAGAGATTTCACTCAAATAAAGGTTAGATTCAGTTTTCAAACCTGACAGATTCATCTTTCTATAAGTTAGATTATGAATGATGTCTGTAAAAAAGTTGTCTTTTCCCAAAGCCAATGTACAAGTCTTAGTAAGACTAGTAAAGGCCAATACCCTTTTATTTCTCCCATGAAACATCTAGTCTGAATCCACATAGCTTAGTAGTATGTTCTCTACTTGTGGTCAGAGTCCTATGGAGATTAGGAGACCATTTGGGAAGAATCCTAGTCTTCCTTTGGGCCAAAAGAAAATGTGGGCCGGTAAAGGAATGACAGCAATAAGAGATACTATTACAGAGGCACATGCTGCTGTGTGCGTGTGTTTGTGTAGACCAAGGAGAGATACAGAAATAGCATCTGGCTCAATCCAACTAACTCAAGGCAACTTAAGGGGGATAATGTGGGTCAAATGTGTATGTGTGTTGTAATATTTACATATGTAAGGTCTATAAAACAACTCCACTTTTTTGTAGACCAAACAGATGAATAATGTTTGGGCTGATACAGACACTGGGATTCCTGCCGGCTGAGTGGAATGCACGTGGATCTGTTGACCAGAGTGACGCTGCTGTCAATCAGCCTCTGGGATCCCAGAACAACTTTTCCACTATTAACCAAGGCATCACACATCCCTTGTTGTGTCCAAACACACAGGATCCTTTAAGCAGTTGGTTTGACACACCCTGTATCTCTTCATGACCCCTGAAGATAGTCTTATCAGTGTTCTTTTAGTATGGGCAAAACAAGATGAGCCTCCTGTTTACAGAGTTGAATGTTCAGAGGGGGACACAACACATCTAGCTAGATGTTGATTGGTTAGTTCCAGTGAGCTTTACGTCCCAGCCCCTGTATGTTTCGTAAGTTGTTCTAATGAAGCCCAACATCAAGACATACTTATAAACGGCCTATATGACAGTATTCAGTCAAACGGCTCTCCGCTCTTTCATGGTTAAAGGGGAGGATAAACTGGGCTCTGTCTTGAATTAGGAGAGCTTGGAACACATACTGTACACGCCTAATCAACGCTATTCCATAAAAGTTTACATCCTAAATAGACTACACTTCTGCAAAGCTACTCTAATCTCCATAGCATATTCCCTAACACAGCTCCCATGTCTGACGAGTGTCAAGCTTCAGAGGGCACACTGCTCAACAGCCATGCCCTATGCCCTAACTTGCTCAGCTTTTGGTCTGGAATCTTAAGAATTTTAGGGGTCCTCTCTGAGGTCGTGGAGGTTCAAAGAGAACCACAGCCCCAACTGACTATGCTAAGAGGCTTTCTAAATTACATTTTTGTCTAATTCTGGATGTTTGTATTTCGTTTTTTTGTTTAATCCACGATACGAAGCTAGATCTTCTTGGAGCGTACTCCAAGCTGGACTTTCACCTGCAAGTTCCTGTTGCACATGATTAGTAGAATGTCAAAGTCAATAAAGTAGCATTTCTAAAACATAGACGAAAGGCAGTTTAAACAAGGGCTGTGCCATAGTGGCCCTCCAACACTTAATTATCGTCAACTGGATGCTTTCAACTTAGTTGGTTGATCCATCCAGATCAATTTGAATAGTATAGACATAACTAACCACATGTGTGCTTTTAAAAAGTATTTATAATAATTTTGATGTTTTTGAGAATTTTTCTTTTTATTCATTAAGAATGCCTTTTTCTTCTAACAATTTAGTCGCTAAGGTTCGATATCCCTCAGATTTTGAATAAAGCCTCAAGCTGATAATTAAAAGATCCTTTTTCCCATAGCCTTTTTTGCTAATCTTTAATAAAAGGACCAAACACAATCTTTTAATACCAATCATGTTACCGACCCATTGCCAATTGACCGAATTAGTTGTGTGATATTCTACTAGGTTTAGTTTTTTAGCATTTCACAACATTTCCAGTCATTTGATGCTTCTGTCACAGTTTTTTGAAACATGTTGCTAGAATCAAATTAAGTGAGCATGTATTTTCCAGTATTAAAAGTTTAAATGTCATACTATTTTGTATTGAATACATAACTCTGTTATTCTTTACATTTTACACAGCGCCCCAAAGGGGTTGTACTATATGTGTGCCAGCGTAACATTCTATGTATAGAACTAGAGTAAATGTCAGAGATTCATTGACTCGGTATCGGTATGGTATCCGATGGTATGGTGTCTGTTTGTGTTTTTCTGCATATGAGTGATTTGGGGGGGCATCTATTAGATGAGTTTGTTTGCCCGTGTATGAGTGTTTGTGTGCAGAAGTGTGTTTGTGTATGTATGTGTGGATATGAGCTTGTTTAGGTGTATCCTCAGTTTTATTTCACTGCTATTTTACCAGGCAAGCTGACTGAGAACACATTCTCATCTTCAGCCAAGTCCTGGGAATAGAAGCGTGTGTTTATTGGTTGGAGTGTGTGTACGTGTGTGTGTCTAAAGGTAAATGAGTGCAGGCCATGCTCAGGTTTGAATTCACTCCAGGGAACTGCACTTTGAGGTTAAACTCCTGCCTACTTTTCCAGTGTGAGCCCTTAATGTGATGTCAGCGAGCACTGGAAACATTGCCTTTCATAGGCAAGCCTTGAATACAACAAAACACACACACACCCTGAGCCTGTTGAAAACAAAAACACACACACACACCCTGGGCCTGTTGAAAACACACTACACACACACACCCTGGGCCTGTTGGTTGAATGGAGTTTGCTCGTTAAACGCACATCCCTGCTAGTCCAAATGTTTGTACTCCGTTCCGTTAATGCTTATGTGTAATCTCCACCCACTCAGGGCACCTGTTCATGCTAAACAAACTCACCCTTTCTTCCCGCCATCAATAATTCTGTCATTAGTTTCTATTGCATAGAAGCCAGGATGTTATTTATATTATGGAAACACAGCTTTGTCGTCAATGATGTAGCGCACATTCTAAACCGTGGTTAGTGAATCAGTAGCCTCACAGACCAGGAAATGGAGGCAGGACCTGAGGTAGAGGGGTGACATGGTGAGACTAGTTAATATAGGATCGAAAAGAAAGGAAAGGTTCTTCGGACTTTGTGCGTGTCTTCTTCCCACAGGTCAGTGGCCGAGAAACAGCCGTCTCCTGACCCACCACACCAGTCTGGCAGGGGCCCTGCAGGTCTACGCCCACGCTAACATTCTGCATGTGCTGGCTCGTCTCGGCTGATCGTCCAGTAGGAGCAAGCTCCTCAGACTATTCCATTCGTGCCGCAAGTCAATAATAGTTAATAGGGTGGACTGAAAAGAAAAAAAGAATCTGAGCACAATTGCTGGAATTGGTCCAGCACACATCTGATTTGTGGAAACAGGATGTCAACATCAAAGAGATTGGCTAAAAGCAATCACAGATATCAGAACGAGGCTCAACAACTAAGTCACTCAAAGGAGTCAGCTTGGTGTACATTTAGACCTGAACCACGGTGGTATCATATATTACACTATAGCCTATAGTCGTAGCTCCAGGTCAACATATCCTTCAATGCTGTGAACACTGCAGACTGGTAGTGCTTACAGGTCAATATATGCCTCAATGCTGTGAACACTGCAGACTGGTAGTGCTTCCAGGTCAATATATGCCTCAGTGCTGTGAACACTGCAGGCCGGTGGTGCTTACAGGTCAATACATGCAACAATGCGGTGAACACTACAGGCGGGTAGTGCATCCTGGATAGATCAGTGTAGAGAGGAGCCCTCTCCATCTTGTTTCGTTACTAAAGGAGATCCAGAAGGTAGTTAACGCATAGCATGTACAAACTATTATAAATCAATGGCGGTTCCAAACTCTTCAGTGAGCTAGAATAGATTTGGGTAATAGTGTGCAGGAAAAGTAGCATATAATCCAGCTAGCCAATATTAGTGGCTACTAAGCACACAAGATGACTGTAAACAGTGGAAGCATTGTCAACATTATACAGTTGAGTGTTGCATGACAAAGGCAGAGGCTCCTTATTTAGATAGGGTCTGTGTTGTACACCCACTAAGGTAGATCCACGGTCTGGTCCGTCTTAAAACTGCTGTGAGACAATGAATACAACTCGGTCTAGTTTATACAGCAAGGAAGTTGTATCAACATTGTAGACATTCAGCAACAGTCCAAAGAACCGGCCGTGGAATAATGACATGCATGTAACTAAAGACAACACGGTATGAGATTTCTTCGCTAGGGCGTAAACACAACGCATACGAGTGTCCCAGCTGTGCCGTTAGTGGTGATCTGTGCTGGGATTTATTTACGGTGCGCTACATGCTTCTGCTGTAGAGACCACAGGGAAACTGTACTCAACTGAAGCATAACATGGCCCCCAGACTAGCTAACATGTTTTAAATTACACAGGGCTTTCTGGGCATGGTTTGGAAAGAACCAATGGCAACAACACTTGGACCCCTGGTGGAATTGAATTTTTATTTTTTTTTGAACTTTGACATTTCAGTTCCTCCTCCAAAAGATGAACACATGGGGAACCCGGGCATGTTTCCCATGACCTTCGACATTTAACCTCTCATTGCAGGGTGACACCTCAGTCCCAGCGGCCTCTACGAAATGGAGTCATATCGTTTAAAAAAAATAATAAGTAAATGCAGCAAATCTGCAGTCTTGAACTACCCAGCCGTCCCTGTATGTTTCATGTACACTATCCCCCCCCCATCCCTCCCCCCCGTTAAAAAATACAAAGTACCGTACTCTTATGTACAAATCAAAAACAGTACAAACGTACAAAAGAAAACTTCACTTCTTCCAAACTTCCTGCTCCGACTCCACAACCATTGAAGCATTCCGTGCATCACGACACACTGGTGCCTTCATACGTACAAAACCTGGAGATCAACGTCTCCCCCCCGTCATCTTCTCTGTCGTTTGGTTTTCATCATCAACAACAAAAACAAAAAAAACGTTTTTAGAAAAGGAAGTTGAAAAAGGTGAGTATGTGACGTGAGCTGGTCTCAACAGACCAATCCACAACGTCAGACCAGAAGACGGCGCTCTCTCCACAGGAGGAAACAAGCCCATACTCAGATGTCCATCTCAAACTGGCTGTCATCTGCAGAAAGGAGAAAAACAAAGGGTGGGGGAGAGAAGAGACTAGGGTTAACAGCGGGGTATATCAGGGCAAACAGGGTTCTGCACATCACAATCCCCCTAAAATGGCTACTAAAAGATTCTAGCTGGTTGCAGAACCTTTTCCCCCACAAAACAGACCATTAGAAAGACCGTCACTTAAAAACATCGGATGCGATTAATTCTACAGTATGCAGGGGCGGGGTCTAAAGGCCTGGGTGGGCGGGTCCAAACCACAGCAATAATATGGGCCTGATGGTGACTGATTCCACTCAATATATTGATAGTCAAATCCAGAAAGGAAAGACAATACATCTCAACTGGCAAAGACCTGATACCCTCCTCTAAACCTTCTGGGGGGGGGGGGGGGGG
>JACXGK010003434.1:8468-45320 GCA_016801125.1 Novumbra hubbsi | reverse complement strand
ACCATATATACCTGACACAAGGGTTACCATATATACCTGACACAAGGGTTACCATATATACCTGACACAAGGGTTACCATATATACCTGACACAAGGGTTACCATATATACCTGACACAAGGGTAACCATATATACCTGACACAAGGGTTACCATATATACCTGACACAAGGGTAACCACATATACCTGACACAAGGGTTACCATATATACCAGACGTGTGATTGAGTTAGGGTGAAACACAGGCCACAAGAATGTATATGAAACATGACACATGAAATTCATTTCTAGATCAGACAGCTGGCACAGTCCACCAATGACGTTACTGTTTAAACTTAAATTTAAACAGTAAGTAATTCAAAAAGACTGCTGTTCCATAATATCAATATTGACCGGGCAGGACAAAATCATTGATGGGCAAAAAAAGACCAAACAAACCTGAGGTCCCTGGACCACTGAGATGCAATAACGGAAACATATATAAATATACATATATAAAATGCATCTAGGTCTGCAAAATCAATCTAATTTATCGCTATCAGAATGTTGCTATAGTACTGATAATTGACCTGCTTGTCTGCTTGCAACAAAAGGGGCTTCATTTACAATAGAAGGCAATAGGCAGAAACCCCTTAATAACAATTTAAGATGTTTGTAAGGTTCAAATTATCAACAGACACAGTGAGTTCAGGCACCCTGTGAGCATGTCAACAGACACAGTGAGTTGAGGCACCCTGTGAGCATGTCAACAGACACAGTGAGTTCAGGCACCCTGTGAGCATGTGAGCATGTCAACAGACACAGTGAGTTGAGGCACCCTGTGAGCATGTCAACAGACACAGTGAGTTGAGGCACCCTGTGAGCATGTCAACAGACACAGTGAGTTGAGGCACCCTGTGAGCATGTCAACAGACACAGTGAGTTCAGGCACCCTGTGAGCGTGGAGCTCCTACCTGTTGGAAACGACTCCAAGGTACATGTAGTCATTGTAAGGGTAATAAGACCCGGGAGTGTATTGTGTGGTGCTACATGGACGTGTCCCCTGGAGCGTGTTGTGTGGTGCTACATGGACGTGTCCCCTGGAGCGTGTTGTGTGGTGCTACATGGACGTGTCCCCTGGAGCGTGTTGTGTGGTGCTACATGGACGTTTTCCCTGGAGCGTGTTGTGTGGTGCTACATGGACGTGTCCCCTGGAGCGTGTTGTGTGGTGCTACATGGACGTTTTCCCTGGAGCGTGTTGTGTGGTGCTACATGGACATGTCCCCTGGAGCGTGTTGTGTGGTGCTACATGGACGTTTTCCCTGGAGCGTGTTGTGTGGTGCTACATGGACGTGTCCCCTGGAGCGTGTTGTGTGGTGCTACATGGACGTGTCCCTTGCGCCTGGTCCCTCAGGTTGAGGTTGGAAGTGGACCGGAGATCTTTGTGCAACATGTCCTCTTGCTACAAATGAGCTCTTTTTCAGGATCAGGTTTATATCGCCGCAATAGAGTCATGAGGAAAATGCTTGGTAATGTGTTGCTAAATAGGCTGTAACTAAGAAAAATATGTTTTTCTAACGTATACTGTTGGTGAATATAATCTGAATATAGCGAGTCTACTCAATTATTGGTTAATGGATGCTATCTTTTCTAATAGGATGTACTGTTTCACAGCAAAAGCAAATGAACAAAATATCATTGTTGATAACAGAGGCGGTAAATTATAATCTCCCTAGATGGCTCTGGGTTGAATTTGATGCATGAATTCTAATATGTTACATATTTGTCTGCTGTTTTATGGCAACTACAGAAAGACAACATGACTGGGTATTGTTTTGATCCAGATCCTCACAAATGTATTAGCGGGCCAATGGGTCATTTGGGCCGCTGCCTCTAATGCTGCTGTAGAGTATAAATGTGTCTGCAACACCTTCAATCACTGAATAGTGTTTAATGGCGGATTCTCCCTTTAAGCAAGATGTCACAGGATCAGCTGTGGAACGTCGATGGCTGTTATACTCTACCTCACAAAGGCCATTGCTGCCCTCTGGGCATAGCCACATAATCATCCCATAATCATCCCATAATCATCCCATAATCATCCCATCCAGCTCAGATCAATGGAGCAGAGCTAACATGACTGTGCTTCCTGTCCAACAGACCCACTTCACTCTCCATCCCTCAGGAGGCTGTATAACAGCAGGCTGTTGTGATGTTTTGCGACAAGGTTGAGTGGACCATTCCTGGCTTGGGGAATAACACCTGTGAACCCTTACATGACCCACTGCTGTCAATGTTTGTGCAGATAGATGTATACATTTGGCAGCAGGTTAGCCGTCAAAATCAATTTAAAATTCAAAGTAGTATCACTTTTTGATTGACAAAACTTCAACACAAGCATAGAAACAAAGTGGTAGTTCCTAACAAGATGATGGAGTTTGAAACCTGTAGCCCACCTGGTCTGAGGCGTAGGCAACTAGTTTGGAGGTGATGTCAGTCTCTAGACGCTGTGGATCGCTGGCCAGTATATTTCTGACTGCCCTGGATCGGGCAGCTAGGAGAGCCACCAACGTCGCCTCACTGGCCGTACCCTATAGAAAGAGAAAGGACGTTCATTGGCCGTTGTTGTAGGAGATTAACATGATGTCAAACAGTTGTCACGGTCTCCTGAACATCCTTATTACATCCGCAGGTTTGCTGGGTAGGAAGACTTTGAGCAACCCAGGGCAACATGTTTAATTTATAAAACCAAATCTGTTCCATAGAAACCTGACAGAGCATTGTGACTGTTTCCATTATGTTTTGAAAGGTTTTTTTTTTTTTTTCCTAAGGCTTTTCATATGCACCGCCTCTCGAAGAACCATAATGCTCATTGAGTACACTTGTTGTGCTGTTAGGATCTCCTTTGATCACATCAACTGTTGGCAGTCTTTTAATTATGCCCACATAATGACTGAAAATAGCTCATAAAGTGCATTTGGAAAGTATTTAGACCCTTACACTTTTTCCATATTCTGTTAAGTTGGAGTGTTATTCTAAAATGTATTTAAACACCCCCCCCCCCCCCATCCATTGATATACAATATCTGGATAATGACCACACAAAAACAGATTTTAAAACATCATAATAAAATATCACATTTACATAAGTATTTAGACACTTTGTGATGACATTCAAAATGGAGCTCAGGTGAATCCCCCTAATGATCAGCCTCAAGATGTTTCCACAACTATACGGGAGACCATTTGTGGTAATATTCCATTGCTTGGGCATGATTTGTAAAGGCACCCATCTGTATAGGCTATGTCAGGGCCCACAGTTGAAAGAGCATGTCAGAGCAAGAACCAAACCATATGGTTGAAAGGATGGTCTGAAGGCATGGTTCCAGAGTTCCGTGGAACAAAGAAAAAAACGCACACCCGAGCGCCAAAATGTAGAAACAAATATCATTAATCAATAGTGTGACCAAGGAATAATAATCAATGGGAATGACGGCAAGGGAGTAAAAAAAGGAAGCAATGCAATAAACCGTATTATACCTCGATATGTTATATACAGTCAAGTGAAATGAATCGTATTATACCTTGTTATGTTATATACAGTCATGTAAAATAAACCATATTTTACATTGTTATGTTATATACAGTCATGTGAAAAAAACAGACAACCTATAAAATATTTTGTTCTTTAAGAAATATGGACATATGATTGCTGTGTGGTAATTTGAAACGGGCTGTGCAGGCAAGAACCCCCTCAAACTTCACAAATGCTGAAAAAAGATCTGCGTGGAGGAGTGGGGAAAACGCAGTCTCTCAGTCGATGTCAAATCTCTGTTGGATGGTGTGTGCCATCTGATATGTTCTGCCCAATTCTTAGTGGGTAGTTGCATTGTTAGGCCGGGGCTTCAGTGTTTCAGCCATGATATACAGACAGGCGGTGCTGATTACATGGATCCTCCTCCATGGCTTCCACAGTGGGCCATGAAATGAGCTCTCTCTTCACATCCTCTCTCCCTCAAGACCCTGGCTGAGACGTTCCTCTCAGCTGCACTGCTGTATCCACTAAATGAACACTGACTGCTTCACGACACGTAATAAATAACTCACAAACCAGACAGATAGACAGATACTAAGAGACACAGGCACACAAACAAAATACTGTTTTGGCTGACATTAAAAGGCAATTTCCTGCCGTTTATCTGGTGTTGTGATGCGAAGAAAGACCAAAAAGAAAAATCAATGACAGACAAATTGATGGCCGTAACAGAATATAAAGCAGTCAATTGTGTTTCCTATTTTTCGTCGCTCTTAAAAGTAGAAATGTCTAGAATATTCTTTTGTGGTTAAAAAAAAAATTAATGCTAGTGTAAAATGTCCGTGTCAAGAGGATTTCACCAGAAGAGGTATTTAACACAGACCAATGTTTATAAGGTCCTACACATCACAGTGCATGTCAGTGCAAAAAACGAAGAGGTCTAAGAAACTATTGGTTGTGTCAAGATATAGATCTGGGAAAGATTATAAAACAAGAAGCATCGAATGTTCCAAGGAGCTAAGTTGGGCTCCATCATTATCAAAATTGGGTTATAAAAAGTTTGGAAACACCAAGATCCGTCTTCCTTTTAAAAAAAAAAAAGGAGGACCTGACAGAAAGACAACCATGACTTGCCATGTGAATGATTGAGTAAGGTGGAAAAAGACGTGGCTGAAACCAGGTTCCACTCATCACATGGCTAGTACCATAAAGCAGTGGGAGGAGAATCATGCTAAATATGCTTTTCAGCAGCAGGGCGACTGGTCAGGTTTGAAGAAAATAGAGAGAGGACCTCAGATTTGGGTAAATATACATCTTTCAACACAACAAAGACCTTCACATCTCTGAAGGCACAATAAATGCTGAACAATACAGGTTCTGGAGCAACATATGCTGTCCATCCAGATAACGTATGTTTTAGGAAAGGTCTTGCTTATTTCAGCAGGACAAAGCCAAACCACATTCTGCACATGTTACAACAGCATGGCTCAGTAGTACAAGAGTCTGGCTGCTACACTGGCCTGCCGGCAGTTCAGACCAGTCTTCTATTGAAAAGATTTGGCGCATTATGAAATGACAAAGACACCAAAGACCACAAACTGTAGGACAGCTTTCACTTTCAAAACTACAGCAATTGGTCTCCTCAGTTCCCAAATGCTAACAGAGTGTTGTTAAAAGAAGAGGGGATGCAACATAGTAATAAAAATGTCTGTGTTTTAAATATGCCAGTTTTTTAAATTTGTTGGTGGCATCAAATACAATTTGATGCCTCCCAAAAAGTTGATAATAAATTATCATAAATTATAAATTGTGTGTCTTGAACACAAACAAATGTGGAGAAAGATAATACTTTCAATTTTTGTTTTCTCTTTTGTAAAACAAATATCACACAAACACCCGATTCTCGTATCCTTTCCTGTCTGGACTGGTGTTCTGTAGTTCACCTACTGTATGAGGGTTGAAATCACTAAGAAACGTTACAGAATATGTTAACAATTTTATTCTGAGAGATCCAGAAATGTGTTTTGATAATGCTCTACAGACAACCAGTACCATTTTAATCTAACATTTATCCTAATAATAAACTAATCATAAACTCCTAATCATAAACTCTCAAAGTAAAGTGTAACCCTTAATATTTCAACTATATATACTTGGCTTGTCTTTATTTAAAATATGACTGGGACGAATACCACATTCAGGTTTCATTAAAATACAATGATGTAGAAATTAAATGCAGCATGAAAACTGTGTGAATCACTAAAAAGGTAATAGTTTTACCTGGATGACACCTCCTCCTTGTCCATGTGCACCTGCAATGAAGTCCTCTGGCAGCTTGAGCATCTTCCCCAGCCAGTCCATCATCACCGTCTCCAGCTCCGTACAGGCTGGACTAGCAGCCTACCATAACCCATGGTAGAATACGGAGTCCACACACACAACACTCAAAATTCACAAATGATAAAGAAAGATGGCAAGTGACAAGGTTCTACATACCCAGGAGAATCCTATGCAACCGATAGCTCCAGAGAGCATGTCTGCCAGCATGGCCGGGAAGGAGTTGGCCGTAGGGAAGTAGGCATAGAAATACGGGCTGTGCCAGTGGGTCACCTGAACATAGAGAGGCTTTAGAAGTTGGTTCAGTTCCCTGGTCTAACCTGATCTGAAGAATGCTAGTCAAGAAGCCTATGGCTACCCTGGAGATGTTACAGTCTTCCAAGGCTAAGGTGAGAGACACTGGGTATGCTTTACCAATAGCCTGGGTGCTTAACAAAAGTGGCCTCTATGGGAGGGTGGCAAGAAGAAAGACATTGTTGAAAATAAATCTGGCCTACAGTTTGCCTGAAGGCATGTGGGAAACCAAGTGGACTGTATTTTCTCATGACACCAAAACAAAGCCTTTTGGCCTCGATGCTAAGCACAATGTTTTGCCTAACACCCCGAGAACACCATCACTATCATGAAGCATGGTGGTGGCAGCATTATGCTATGGGGTGGCTTCTCTACATCTGGGCCTGGGGAGGTTGTCAGTAAAAATAGGGTATAATGTATGCATTTTGCTGTTCATCCAAGGTTCCTGTCCAACTTGACCAAGTGGGGGCAATTTGGGAAATATTGCAGTGTCCAGCTGGCAAAGCTGGTAGAGAAATAGCTAGACTCATGGCTGTAATTGTTGCCAAAGGTGCCTATACCAAATAGTGACTAAAGGGGAGAATACAATGCAAGGAATTATTGCAGTCTAGTTCTTATTCAGCTATTCTTAAATGTTTTTGGACAAGTTTGGTGTTTTCCAGTGGGAAGACTAACAACCTTGAACACCCAGTTTCTGAACATTTGGTGTGCTAAAACACTTTCAATAAAATATTTAAAGATGCCTTTCATACAATCGAGTCCCCCAGTACAAGTGGAAGCATAGCAACCCCACAGCATTATCACACTTCCCCCAAATACGACTGAAGGGCTTATTATCTTTGAATGACTCATTTAGATATTGGTAAACATAGTGCCGGTCTACTTTGCCAATATAGTTTCATCGGTCCCCAAAACATTTTTCCAAAGGATGAAGTTGAAGATTTGTTAAGTTTAGCAAAATTAATTCAGATTTCAATTGGCAATTATTGATTTACAGCGCAGTTCAACCATATAACTTCATGTCAGATCATTACTGGAAATCTAGCATTGATAACACAATCTAGCATTAAGAGTGGCTGGCTCTAGAGGTTCTGCAGGCATCTCCTAAATATTGTTTTATATCACATTTATGAAAATTGTCCAGTATTACCATTCCTAACCTTCATTGTACATTGCATTTGTTCATTCAATATGGTATATACTGTAGGGAGTACATTCAATATGTTGTATACTGTTGGGAGTACACCCAATATGGTATATACTGTAGGGAGTTTATTCAATACGTTATACACTGTTGAGAGTTCTTCCAATATGGTATATACTGTAGGGTGTTCATTCAATATGGTATGTACTGTAGAGTGTTCATTCAATATGGTATATGTTGGGAGTTGATTTAATATGGTATATAGTCCAGGGAATCTTCTAATGTACAATGCCAATTTTGCAAAAGATTATGTATTTTTACTGATACAGAACCGAAACCTTGACCCTGTGCAATAGGTTCAGAGAAGCACTGGAGTATTTTTGCCATTTTGTGGTTTGTATGTTCTAGATATTTATCTACGCACCAGGTTATTGTATGTAATGATTAACCTCCCTGTGGTTATGCCTGGGAGAACTTGAATATGAACAGAGAGAAACAGACCTAAAGCTTTGGAGATATCTGTTAAGCCTGGGAGAACTTGAATATGAACACAGAGAAACAGACCTGAAGCCTTGTGTAAACATTCTTCAAGCGTTAAAGTCATTTTCTAGCTGGTATCAGCATTGATTTCAAAGACACATAAGCTTGTATAATAATCTGTTTACCCCCGGCATGATAACCCTCTCAATGTCTCTGACAACATCCTCGTAGCTGTCAGGCTCATCAGGGGCCTCCTCAGGGATCAGGGACCGCAGGTACCCCGGCTCTACGTTGGGGTACACCGGTCTTTGCTCAATGTTCTCCAGGTAATCTGCTATAAGATCTACCATCTCCTTACCTCGCCTCCGAAACTCTGAGGCATCCATATTACTGAAAAACACAAAAGAATCCCAATTTATTTTCCAACCTTCAGTATCACCCCCACACCAACCCAAACAACCGGAAAAGACGTGTTTACGCGCGCGCACACACACAAACACGCAAACACAAACACAGACACAGACACAGACAGAGTGAGTTGATGTAATTATTTATTGCGATATATTCAGAGGGGCTAATATACAGTTGAGTCCTACACCTGATTGAATAAGTACCGTTACACATAATCTTCTGTAATCCGCTCTAATGCAGGTGTGTCCCACTCACTCAACCTACTGCTCTATTTGATTGCTTGACAGAAAATACTGTTAGTAATAATGAAGCTAATTACCTATCTGATACTTGCTGTTTATTATTTCCTATCCAGATTAAAAAGTTCTATTTTAAACTGGTCAGCAGCTCCAGAATTAGTATTCTGCATTGAAATGTCAACCTCTAGCATTAAAATAGGGGTTTAGAGCATGAATGTCCTATCAGCTCAACGGAAACAGGATCTAAGAGGTATCTAATCTGTTTCCGTGGTAACTAATCTAAAACTTGTGATAAAAAACAAATGCATGTCAGCAACATTATTCGCAGTATTGAGGATTCACAAGAACATCTGAAATATTTTAGACAAAATTAAATACAGTAAATACAAGTTAATGTAAAAGCACAAAATTGTAAGCAAAGTAGACACACGATAGAACAAGAGCCATTGCAGCAAGTCTCCAAAGACAAAACAGCACGGTACATCTAAAGAAGCAAAGGGAAACTTCACCTGAACCAGGACGAGACAGATGAACATTGCCCCCACAACATAACCTAGTCATTCAGACACGGCATGTTCAGATCAAGGTAAGGAGTGCTGATTCTAGGTAGTTCTACCCTTTAGGTCATACCTCAGACTACCTACTCCAGGTCAGGGTACCTAATGACAACATAAAACATGCAGCCCATTGTGTGCTTGTTATCGACAGCCTAGCGGAGACCTGCGGTTCTGATAAACCCTAACGACATCTGAGAGCAGGATGGGTGGATGTGTGGGTGGAGGTAGGCAGGAGGTATACTCACAGAAAGGGCACAGCCGCAGTCAGGTCCTCCTTTTAGTCTTCGCACACAGCAGCAAGTGGCAGGGTAGTGGGGAGCAGGAGAGACGCGCACAGCTCTTTTATCTGCCCAGTGGCCTCCCTTAGCCAGCCAATGGGAGTGTGGCTCCTGGCCAAGGCACTGTGAACAAGCAGGAAGGACCGATTCACAAGAAGTTAGAAGATACAACTCCCTTTACACATAGCTTTCACCGACACAAAAGTGTAGTACACAGCTACCTGTTGCATTGCTCCATAATAGCAAAAATCGGTCAGCTGCACTTGTAGTTATGATATACAAGGAGTTCCAGCGAAGTTTATACACAGCTCAATCAGCATTAAAGGAAGTAACCTGTCGCACTGTTTTTAAATAATGAAATATAACATATTGGTTAGCCCAAAACTATTTTTAATCATGTTTTATATTTCGTAATAGAACTGGCATTCCCTGATGCTGACTAGCTGAGCCTCATTACCAACCCTACTGTCACAGCTGGACCTATTGCATTCATCCAATCATATTCTGTGCACTTGCTTCTTCACACTATTTTGGTCTAGTGAGGGCTACTGTCTGTCAACGTATCTATAGAGCAAGGTAAAAAACAAGTACAATGTTATAATCATGCCCAAGTAAATGACAGTATTAAAAAATAAAACAGAGGTTTAATGTGGGAACTATCTATGTGGACTTAGTAAATATTTGCCTCAAGGTAAATAAAACTTAATCAGACAAAATTGATATTCATCTGTTCTCTATCTCAACAGGCCAGATGTCAATGAGACAATGAGCAGGGTAAATACATTTTGTATTTATCCAGGATGCTGTTTTCTCTACCAGCTGCATCCCCTTTAATGGTTGTGAATGATAAAATAGCATGTTCAAGTTAACCAGAGGATAGAATGGCCTCACAGTTCAATACAATCTTATGCTAAATTATTCATTTAATTATTCATTTTAACCCTAACCCTAATCAGTATTGCTTAGTGGGATTTAAACAATCCTTAAAATGTGGAAGCTCACGGCCTTTAGTAGAATAGTTTCTTTAGGATTTGCATGACATCTAGTGGACAAGAAGCCTATAACCTCTACAAAAGAGGTTGCTGATTTTCTGTTCTACCTCATCCAAAATTGCACCCACCTGGTATCTCAGGTCTAAATAAGACTCCAATTAGGGGGTGCAATGAACAAATGGAGTGGAACTGGCCTTGAGGTCAAGAGTTGAATACCACTGCTCTAAAATGTTTAACATTTAAAAAAAAAAGCAATGTGATGATATAAATCTAATCAACTCTTCAAATTCATCATAAAATGCAGTGGAATTGTGATGCTGTGTGAAAGGACTTGGAATTAAAACAACAATTATAACTAAACAACATTATACCTAATTAAAATGATCGGAGATAGCAGGTAAACTTAACTTTCATTACAAAACAACACCAGGAGTTTACATTTATAGCAATGTATTAATAGTTTATTCTAATTACAATAAAAAGAATATATCAGTCCCTTATTTGTACAAAAATACCCCAAAAGGTTACAATTAAGATTTCTAAGTAATTAATCTATTTACAAATTGAAGAAAAGCTAAGTAAGAATACTTTTTTAAACGTTCTTGCATTCTCTGAAGTAATAGTTTATATTTAAAGTAAGGTCCAAAAGTATTTGAACAGTGACACTTTTTGTTCATGTTTTGGTCTGTTACTCAAGTACTTTAAAATGGATTTAAAATGATACAATAATGGTTTAAATTCATTATCTTTAATTTGAGGGTATTTACATGGTACCATCATCCACATTTATGTAGACGTGTTAAGAAATATATTCTTATATAATCTAATTCTCATATACAATAAAATGTACTCTAAAAGTACTTTAGGAAACAACTGAAGCAAACCAAAAATGCATCCAACAAGTTTGTGAAGTACTTGTGATTTAATGAAATGGGGAAACAATGTACATTTTTGTATGTCATTTGTTTTAACTATTCATCTGATATGGAAAAAAAACCGTTCAAATTAAAGTAGTCTGGTCTTAAACATTTTAGTCATTGTATCCTTTAAAATTCTAAAGTGCTGGAGTACAGACCCAAAGCAATAAAAATATATGACTTTACTCCTTTGTACAGTCACTGTATCTTGCATTGTGACAATATATGCAGAGCACAAGAGTAATTATCTATCACTGGAAAAGGTTCCCATGACTGGTCCTAAGTCAGTTCTAGTTTATAGCAGAGTAAAAGGTATGTGAGGCACCTGCTGCATTTTAGGCTTTTTGAGATGAACAGCCTTTAACAAGGAAGGACACCCTAAATCAACTGTATTACTGTTAGTGTAAGGAAAACTACTGGTATGCTGCAAGAATATAAAAAAGGCCAAGCTACTTACAAAATAAACATTGGTTTGGTCTAATACTATAACGCCAAAGTTCACCATCAAGAAACTACATAACATATTCATCGCACATACAAAATCTCACTGATCTGACGATATGATCAGTTTTAACAGGCTCCATGTCAACCCTGAGCAAACCAGATACATTCATTTCTCTTAAATATAAAAATACATTTCATAAGATCTTTACTTTGCAAGTAATTCAATGCCACTAGCAATATTCTACTAGTTCAAAGCAAGACACTATGTGATATAAATCAATTGTTTTTTGAATATAAAAAAATGCCCATCTGTATGTACCTAACAGGCCTATCGTTAGTGTTGAAGTCAGTGATGTTGGTGTAGCGTAGGAAAACCTGCAGAAGCTATGTAAAGATGTATGCATCAGGTATCTTAAATTCCAACCAGCTTCATTCCATTATTACAGACATATGTAAAGGGTTTTTTACATGACAAACAATATAAGAAAAGAAAATAAGCACATTATACCATATAAAAAAAACTTAAATCAACTTAAATCCTCTTCATTTTGTAAGCCAATGTAATAACAATAGTGATTTGTAACCTAAATACAGTGTTGTATCTACATGGTATCCAAGGTTTCATGCTAATATGATACCTTGAGTCAGTATGCAACTTTTACATGAGTTGCACAACACATTTTGCAGCTACGGTTATCATTGTAGTAGGCATCCGAGCAGATGTGAGATTAAATGGTTCTAAACAACAGTAAAAAGTTAGCAAAAAATATTAACTGATGTTTTGATCTACTGATCATCACAATTCCATGATGATGCCCCTGCCAGAGCCATATTAGATACATACATATATTGTATAGATATATATGGCTCTGCTCACATCTAATAAATGGTACACAGTAATTCTAAAGTTACTCTCAAAAGTTGTATGTATAAGGTACTGCAATGGGGTTCTAGTGATGCCGTCACAAACAGGGAATACTGTGTTGCAGGGAACTAGTGGTGCCTCCACATCCAAACAATTGAAAGGGTATCCAATACACATAACACAGTATAAAATCAGGAAAGACTATTTGTTATCATTTTGTAGGCGTGTTCAATTAGTGTGAATGCATACCTTCACTTCTGATGTTATGAAAGGGACAGAGCACCCTAACAGAATGTCCAAAAATCAATAAATTGTCCTGCGTGGCTCAGTTTGGTGTTTGATTCCTTCCTAGGGGACCAGTATGAAAACAATTAAAATGTATGTAGTAAACAAGGTACTGGATTAGAGCGTCTGCTAGGTAAGGTAAATAGCCAGGGGAAATTACATTAAAAAAATGTTTACCTACGGATTAAATCTAATACAAATCTGAATTTCAAATATTCTTGGTGTTATTGTGAAAGGATAAACTGTATGCTAGAATTTGTGAGAGAAATGCATTTAAGCAAAAAATACATTAATCATAAAATGTGTATCTGAGTCATTACATTTTATTTAAATGGGCTTCATCACTTATCAATAGTGCGGCTATTAATCTGTCTGAATCTATTTTAGCAGTAAATATATAATTTAAAAACTTTCTAAAATGCCCAGTGCAGTCAAATTGTCAGAGTTTTGTTCATGCTATTTCCACAATTTGAGGCTGAAATAACACAACAACTAACTGCAAACCCTTTTTGTGTTGGAGTTGTTTAAACAAAATGCCATCTTAATTTCACCAAGTCAAACGGTTTGTAATAGATGATAGATGCTTGTAAGTATCAAAATTGTTCCATAAACCCAGATGATGATACTGAGCATTTCAAAGCACAAAGGCTCTGGTAAATTAATGATTAAGAATTGTTTTCATTAAATAATCACATAGTAATTTATTAGAAATACAGCAATGATTTCAAAATGAAATTACAAAGACTGCATGGGGCCTTTAACGTTGCATCACAGGTAAAAATATATATACAAATCTGTGTGTTCACTGCAACCTTGGACAAGGCCAGATGGTAAAACCCTTTGTCTTCAGGGCATCATTCAAAACTAGGGCTTCACAGTGCTATCTCTCCATATACACTGCCCAAAATAATTAAGGAAACACATAATCATCACAGTAAGACACCATGTCATTTAGACTTCAGGAATATCAATCTGTCCAGCGATCAATAAGCAATTGTGAATCAATGTCACCTGTTTTGGTGCAAATAAAAGTGACAACAGGAGCACTGGAGAGGCCACAGCCAGACAACCCCAAAAAAGGGAATGGTTTTGCAGGTGGTGGTCACAGACAATTGCTCTCTTCTTACACTTCCTGGCTGATTCTTCTCTGGTTTTACATTTTGCTAGTGTTCTTATCACCTCTGGTAGAATGAGGCGGTACATGCAGCCCATTCAGGTTGCACAGGCAATCCAGCTCCTCCAGGATAGCATATCAATACCGGCCGTTGCAAGAACGGTTTGCTGTGTCTCCCATTACAGTCTGAAAAGCATGTAGGAGAGGGCACCTCCTGTTGCAAGACAATGCCCAGCATCATGTGGCCAGAATATGCAGGCAATTCCAGGATGACAAAGGCATTGATGCCATTGACTGAATCCAATTTAGAACCTCTGGAAAGTTATGTATCTGTGCATCAGAAGGTCCAGGACTTCACTGATGCCCTGATCCAGGTCAGGGAGGAGATCCCCCAGAACATCATCTGCCATCTCATCAGGAGCATGGCCAGACGTTGTCAGGAGTGCATATGAGCACATGGAGGCCATACAAAAGTTGGAACAGCCTGTGATTTCAATTGTTTACATGGATTTTCAGTGAAAGTTTCCAGCCCAGGTTCGGTTGGTGATTTTGGTTTCCACTGACTATTGTGAAGTCATTTTGTTCTCAACGAATTACAAAATTTACAGTAAAGATTTTGATACATTAAATATATTTCATTCATCAAGACCTGATGTGTGATTTAAGTGTTCCTTTTTGAGCAGTGTATAATTAAATTGCATTATGTAAAATAACATCTAGAAAAGTCATAATAATGATTTTGGAGGAGTCCCAAATGGCACCCTATTCCCTATAGTGCACTGTTTTTCTTCAGAGGCATATGATCTCTAGATAACAGTACTGCTCTATATATGTAGGGAATACATAAAAATATATATAGTTGAAGAAAACTCTCAACTTTCCAGTCAGAAGACTTAAGTGTAAAATGTGTTGCTAGAGTTAGGCGAATACACCGTCATAGGGGTGGGCATTCTTGTGCCGCGCCAACTGTATTCACCCACAAGCAGTGGCTGTAGATTTCTAAAGCAGCCTGCATATGTCGAATGCCACTCGTTGTCCACAGGCTTATAGTCCTTCTTGAAAATAGATGACTCCAGAGAGTTGGCAGAGATCTTGATAGTCTAGCCACAACAGACTTGACAGTCTAGCCACAATAGTCTAGGAAATAGTATGCCATTTGGGATGCACTTTGAATTAAGAAGATCCTCAACAGCAAATTAGTTCACTGATTCCAGTTTTATTCTACAGATATAGCATAGTAGACAGCCTGAGCTTAAACTGTATATATAAACTCTGAGCTGTTCAGATACGTCTATTGAATCACAAGACGATGGTTCAGTGGTTATATTTCCCCGTGCTCTGTTGGAGGGAATGGACACCAATGGCCTTAGGTAGGTGTTAGCTCAAGTCATATCAAAACCATGTCTTCCAAGAACTAACAACATGGAACTACAGTCCACAAGATGGCTATATGTTTTCCAATGTTTTACAAATATCTTAGATATGGAGTGAACAGCCAAGCAAGAAAAGAGTACATAACTAAGTGTTATGTTAAGCCACCTGAACAGCGACCTGGTAGCCAAGTGCCAAACTGTATACATACTGTAGCCAACAATAGAACATTTGGCTGTAACATTTACAGCAAAGGACTTAAACTAGCAGTGTTGTCCTCTACAGCAATCTATTACGTAGGGAGTGGGACTGAATAAATACCCGTAGCACTGAATATTTTGGGAAGAAGGTTGAGTGGATGGATGTGGAAAAGAGAGGGATATGCTTTAAGGTTGTGTGATGATTGGCTATTGAAATGCGTTAAACTACTGATAATAAAATAAACTGGAAAAAGAACACATTTTATGAGACAGTACTAAAATGTATGTATGTAAAATGAATACAAAAGTCTGTGTGAGAAATGAAGAAGTCCTATAAATGTTGAATGAATGGATCCTGTGTAGTCCTGGAATATCTTTCAGCTGCACCCACAGTTACTAGCTCCGCCTTTACTGTCTTGACAGCTGAATTCTCAGCTTGCCTCCCACACAATGTCCAACAACGGGATCCTCTTGGTCTGTCTTGTAAGATTTTGGATTTTTCCATCCATCCCTCGAACACAAAAGGGATTTAGAATTGTTGGTGATGAGAAAAATGAGAAAACAGTAGAGGAATTCTGCATGAAAGTCAGAGCGAAAGGCCTGTTCCGAGTTTCAAAACTGAAAAACTAGGAGACAATCAGCATTTCAGAAAAGTACAAGGTTGAAATACAGATGATTTGTAACAAAAGACAAAATTTGTAAAAAAGTGGCCAAGACTAAACATCTCCTGATGATTGCAAAAGAAAAGAAAAACAACTTTGATCTCATAAATCATCACTAAACCTGTTCAGTTGAGTATAGCTTATTGGCGACTATCAATACAAACTTAAACGTAGAACCTTCCAGAACACAGAGTGAAGTCAGTGAAGTCCACTAGCGTCTGCACTAACCAACCACTTCATAAAGTCCCATCCTGACCGCAGTTTTCAGCAACTCATGACACAACATGAGTAAATCACATGAGTTTCTCCAAAAATAAAAGAGTTTTAAGATGTTTTAGGCAGAGTCCGATCAACTTCAGGTCAGGGGTCATAAGGCTACAAGGGTACAGGGGTGCTTGAGTTTACAAGGCAGGACTCCCCTGTTGAGCTGGTAGAACTCCACCAGCTGGATCAGGTCGGTGAATTTCGTGGACCCTTCATCAAGGCTAAAGAAGATCTGTCCATCCTCTTCACACTGCAGGAAAAACCATGAAGACAACCGTTCACTATAGAACAATAACTGAGATAACCAATCAGCAGAAAACAAGTACAAAAACAACACAGGTTTCCCTAATCCAAAATAAGATGGTTGTTTCAATTGGTTTTCTAGGGTGTAAATCTTAGTCACCGGTATGATCTGGAAATGCTTGATTTTCTGATGATGGTACAGCGTGAGAACAAATGCCTTTGGGTTGCTTTGACTGTCCCTCAGAAGAAACAACCTGTGCAAAAAAGAGGAATATCGGTCTTTGTGAAACATGTCTGTATAATGATATGTGGCAAGATACCTTAATAGAAAATACTAAATAATAACACTATAATGGCTCTGTGGTTGCAGAACTGAACAGTAACTTGTGAGTCTTACCCATCCACCTGGCCTTGTTGGTGGATCATCCGATGGGACTCTTCTCGCGTTATACGCCCATGAAACCACAGCTGTGTTCGGTGAATAACTAGCAGTGGAAGAGGAATTGAGAAACGTTATGAGAAGTAACAAGGCTGGTTACAGCACACAATAATGCCAATAAAAACAACAGAGCAACAGTGAGAAGGTTTACGGTTTAGAAGGATTGTGTTGTTGAGTTACCTGAGCTTAATAAAGAGGGATGTAGTGGACTGGGACTACTGAGAATGTTCATCCGTTGACTTCTCTTCTGAGGTACAGAACAAAAGAATGTGGACTCATTTTTGTATATACAGTGGGGAGAACAAGTATTTGATACACTGCCGATTTTGCAGGTTTTCTTTCTTACAAAGCATGTAGAGGTCTATAATTTTGATCATAGGTACACTTCAACTGTGAGAGACGGAATCTAAAACAGATTGGGCTACAGGACAATAAGCAAGCAGCTTGGTGAGTAGGCAACCAAGAAGAAGGATGAGTACAACCCCAAGAACACCAACCGTGAAGCATGGAGGTAGAAACATCATACTTTGGGGATGCTTTTCTGCAAAGGGGACAGGACGACTGCACCGCATTGAGGGGAGGATGGATGGGGCCATATATCATGAGATCTTGGCCAACAACCTCCTTCCCTCAGTTAAAGCATTGAAGATGGGTCGTGGCTGGGTCATCCAGCATGACAACGACCCGAAACACACAGCCAAGCATCTCAAGGTCCTGGAGTGGCCTAGCCAGTCTCCAGACCTGAACCCAATAGAAAATCTTTAGAGGGAGCTGAAAGTCCGTATTGCCCAGCGACAGCCCCGAAACCTGAAGGATCTGGAGATCTGTATGGAGGAGTGGGCCAAAGTCCCTGCTGCAGTGTGTGCAAACCTGGTCAGGAATTACAGGAAACGTATGGTCTCTGTAATTGCAAACAAAGGTTTCTGTACCAAATATTAAGTTATGCTTTTCCGATGTATCAAATACTAATGCCATGCAATAAAATGCAAATTAATTACTTAAAAATCATACAATGTGATTTTCTGGATTTTTGTTTTAGATTCCGTCTCTCACAGTTGAAGTGTAGCTATGATAAAAATGACAGACCTCTACATGCTTTGTAAGTAGGAAAACCTGCAAAATCTATATATAGACACAATGCTGTGTTTTTCAGCAGCATTTTGTATAATGTTTATGCTTTGAGCCACTTGTCATCAAAAGCACTATTAAACCTGGAGTCGTGTGGCTTACTATGATATGGTTAGCCACTACCATAGAAAGGGACTCACCCTCCAGGCATTGCCCTCTTCCAAGGCAGCGCTCTGGGCCTCCACAGGGTTGTCAATCACCCTGCCTATCCTCCCAGAGAAATCCATGGCCACCAGAGAATTCTCAGACACACTCCGCTAGAAAGAAAAAGGGCAGTTGGCAATGTCAATCTATTTCTAAAGCAGAAAATGACCTGTCACATTCATATGGCTCCACATATTGTATGTCCTTAAATCCATAAGACCTCTTCTTTACGCTCTCCCTACTTAAAATGCATCCGACAAGAAGACAAATAAGACGTAAGATCATTGGTTTAGATGACAAACAAAGAAAGACTCAAGTATGCAGTTTGGCTGGCATTTTGGCTGCAAGGAGCTGAAAGGACAGGCTTACCACAGGCGTTGAAAAGTGTGACAGCAGGGTTTTTCTCTGCTGAGGAATCTTGTAGTTCTGATAAAGGATTATTCCATACTGTGAAAAGCAAGGAGAATATTCACACATTAAATGGTTTATTCTTGTTTGGCTGAAATAGATTCAAATAGATTAAACTGTAACACTACGGAAAATATTCTTAAAGGTACAGTCATGGAAAAAAAAGGGCACCCATGAAATATTTAGTTATTTATTTTAAAATATGGTTTAAAGTTAGGACACCCTATGCTCTAACAGCTGGTATTATACACTTTTGCTGAAATAACCTCAATAAGACATTTCCTATAACGTGTCTCTGATGTCTCTGTCATCAACTGGGAGAAAGTTTTTCCCACTCCCCCACACAGAATTATTTTTATTTTCCCCAGCTGTGATATTTGAGGGGTTTCTTACATGCACAGCCCTTTCAAATCACCCCACATCATCTCTTCAGGATTAAGATCCGGCGATTCCAAAACTCTCTATTTCTTTCCCCGTGTGGTGCAGTATCTTCTTGGATTTTCGATTAGAACAAGAAATGACTGACGAAAAATTCTATCAAACCCACAATTACTGATGCTGTAGATACTCAACAAGTCTAAAGAATGTCATATTTTTTCCTCATTAATCAGCAGTTATCTGCAAACACAATTACAAAGGGGATCAATTAGCCTTTTAAAATGAACTTGGATTATCAAACACAACATGCCATTAGAACACAGGAGTGATGGTTGCCGGTAATGGGCCTCTGTACCCTTAATATGTAGATATTCCATAAAGAATCTGCCGTTTTGCCACACTCACTCGGTTAGAATGAGACAAGAAATTTAAGAAAATTGTGATAAGGTTTAACAGTCATTTAAAAATAATAATTTAAAATGTGATCCGTGACCCTAAACTTCTGAACAATAGATACCTTGAAGAGTCTGAAGGCAGTTATCCAGGACGTTCTGCTCTTTTCGTCTTCAGTACACAACATCCTCAATTCCTTCAGTTCAGTCCTTTTGTTAGGCTGTCAATCAAAAAACAACAATCAATTAGAGAATCCAAACAAAAATAAAAACACAGTGGCAGCGTTCCAATACCTCAGGGGAATTGGGAGATTGGTTGAAGATGAATTCATGAAAACTGGATGCCCCCTGAGACAAGATTGATTGTGCGAAAACCCTCCTCCCTTGAAATACAATTGCACTCAAGTGTGCATACCCTGGCAGAAATTGTGAAATTTTGGCATTGATTTTGAAAATATGACTGATCATACACAACAACTTTTAGTTAAAAAAGTATTTTAGTTAAGGATAGTGATCATATGAAGCCATGTATTATCACATAGTTGTTTGGCTCCTTTTTAAATCATAATGATAATAGAGATCACCCAAAAGGCCCTGTTTGGTCTTGTTACAGACACACAAGGTGACACACACAGGTTGAAATGGCAATTAACGTTTACTTTCCCACACCTGCCGCTTTTTACATTTCAATCAGTGTCTGTGTATTAATAGTCAATGAGTTTGTTAGCTGTCACGTGGATGCACTGGGCAGGCTAGATACTGAGTCATGGGGAGCAGAGAATAACTGTCAAAAGACCTGTGTAACAAAGTAATGGAACTTTATAAAGATGGAAAAGGATATCAAAAGATCCCCAAAGCCTTGAAAATGCCAATCAGTAATGTTCAATTACTTATTACGAAGTGGAAAATTCATGGATCTCTTGATACCAAGCCAAGGTCAGGTAGACTAAGAAAGATTTCATCCACAAAAAGACAGTGTGATTGTTTCAAGAAGCACAATATGATGATACCTTAACAAAAATCAGCTGCATGGTCAAGTTGCCAGAAAGAAGCCTTTACTGTGTCAATGTCACAAAAAAAGCCCAGTTACAATATGCCTGACAACACCTTGACACGCCTCACAGCTTCTGGCACACTAATTTGGAGTGACGAGACCAAAATAGAGCTTTAAGGTCACAACCATAAGCACTGTTTGGAGAGAGGTCAACAAGTCCTATAGCGTAAAGAATACCATCCCCACTGTGAAGCATGGGGGTGGCTCACTGATGTTTTGGGGGGGGGTGAGCGCGAAAGACACGGGGGAATCTTGTGAAAATTGATGGCAAGATGAATGCAGCAAGTTATCAGAAAATACTGGCAAACAATTTGCATTCTTCTGCATGACAGCTCCGCATGGAAAGCTCTTAAGACTTTCCAGCACGACAGTGATCCTAAGCACAAGGACAAGTTGACCTCCAGTGGTTACATCAGAAAAAGTGAAGGTTCTGGAGTAACCATCGGTCTCCTGACCTTAATATCACTGAGCCACTCGGGAGAGATCTGAAACGTGCGGTTCATGCAAGATGACATGGAGGCATTTTGCCGAGACGAATGGGCAGCTATGCCACCTGCAAGTATTACAAAAGACTGCATGCTGTCATTTATGTAAAGGGGGCAGTACACAGTATTAAGAACAATGCAGACTTGAAGAGGGGTCATTTCATTTTTGCCTTCGTTGCCATGTTTTGTTTTATGATTGTGCCATTCTGTTATGACCTACAGTTGAATATGAATCCCATAAGAAATACTCATGTTTTCTTTAATAATGGTACGTATATTACCAATTCTCCAAGGGTATGCAAACCTTTGAGCACACTGTATCTAATGAAAACATATATATAGCCACAAAGGGGTTCAACACAGAGCACAAAATTGTAGCAAGTCCGGCTTTTTGTCACGTTTGTGGAATACAGGGCGCATACCAAATGACACCCGTTAGCTACAGGACATTACTTCTGACCACGGCCCATATGATCAAAAGTAGTGCACTACAGATAGGATAGAGTGCCACTGAAGACGAAAAGTCTTGAAACAACAATGTTCAAACTAACTGTAAATGGCTAGTTCTGTATAGAAAGCTGTGACATTAAAGACAACACATCAGCAGCTGAATAATGTAATGCCTGTGTCTCATAAACATAAATATACCTTTATACAGAACTCGTAGTCTGTTGGCGCACTGTGAAGCTTTTTTCCTGCTGTTACTGTGAAGATATTGCTGTCCTCGAGGTCGGCCAGTAACTGTAAATGTCGGGGCTCCTGTGGAGGATTATTCAAAAGGAAATGTATTCACAAAGAAACCAATGCCTGGAAGTACAGTGCATAGAGGCACCCAGATCAATAGCAGCTAGTGTGGCTGAATGAGCCATGCAAAGCAGAGCAGCAGTTATACTGTACACTGATGACTGAAGTCGGCAGCCTCTTAAGTGAGAAATAACAGCATACAGTATAGAAAAATGCACACGTCTTTTCCAACTGGAACTGACTTATCACTTTAAGGGGAAATCTACTTGCTATAACTACCAGCTAAACAATTTACTTATTTTAGTAGCTCTGGATTAGAGGGCTAAATGACAGTTAAAATAAACTCTGAACAGAGCTTGGATAGAAAGCATACAAATGACAATGTACCTTTGACGTTCCTTTTGTTGAGAAGTACAGTCCCGAGCGTCTAAGGAACACAAACAACTTCTTCCAGGATTTTCTGCCCAACTCTTTCACATATAAAAATCCCTGAATCTCAGGGCAGCTGCTTGAATTTAAGAAATTCTGAGAGAAAGAGGAGGTGACTTTTGAACACAGCTATCACAATTAATAATATATGTTCATTGTTTGGGGGCTCTGAGACCCTAGATATCTATCTATCTACTCAAATCATGCACAGTGCCTCAGAGCAACTCATAGCGTCATATATTATCCACTTCCCACACCTCCCTGTACCCTATTGAGTAAAACAATATTGTGAGGTATTTGCTAGCCTTTACTTCTGGTCAGTGGCTAGCTAGCATTCACTCATGTGGTTATAATTTTAGCAGCATAGAAAAGGGACCAGTATCATGTTTTTAAGTAGTGTGAATGGTTGGAGACAGGAACATATGTGACTGAATTACACTTTATGTTGATGGTTTGACAATCTGCAACATTCAGAGTTCTTTAGTGTTGTGTTAAGACACCTCACTTTAGAGGCCATTCTGTTTGTCTATCAACCTAGCCTGGTCTTGGTATGTCAAGACACTTGTATGTCAACAGAACCTCAAATGTTCTCTGACAAGAAATGCACAGGATGTCAAATTGGAGAACGTTTAGGACAGATTACAAAACAGACTGAGGGATGCAGAGGTAGCTAAGTCTTATACGGGATAGTACGTACCTGTAAAAGTTGAGATGGTGGGATTGAACTATTGGTTTCCTGGCACCATGCAACCATATGCTCAGGAAAGAAAATCTGTTGGAAAGTGAGAGAGGCAAGCAGTAGTTTAGTGAAGAGGTTGTGCTGGGTAAAAATGGAGGAGAGGAAGTAGAATGCCAGAGGAAATTAAATTGATTCTGTCCCAAACCAAAAAATACTTAACTTCACCAAACTACTTTTTAAAGTTAGTCTTTCGCTCTATAAATATGTTCAGAGTTTCCCACAACCTGGATAAAACCATGTAACAGCATTATCAGTTGGGTACAACCTGTTGTGATTTCTGAATCTGAGTGGGTACATTGATATTAGGCAAAAATGAAGGCCCACTTTACCATGAAGGTGTGCAAAGATATTACTAATATGCTCATGCAAACGTTCTCTACTCATCTGAGAAAAGCATTGCTTCTAGGTCATTAGGCTTGTTGTAACTGTTTACATATGTAGAGAATATAAAATACAAGCAATAACTCATCTCTGTAGACAAGCTGTAGATAAGCTCTGGGACCAACATACCAATGGATTTCTGAAGAATTCATATTTGGCATAGTTCTTCCTGAAGAGAAATCTGCTCTCACTGGCCATAGACGCCTGCACTTGTACCACCAGCTCATGATCCTCCAAGCACCTTTCTGGGAGAGAGATGGGGAACAAAATAGAGGCGCTAATACCAAATATAAGCCTACAATGTGGAAACAACATCACATAATACAGGGTTTTTAACAAGATTTTTCTGTTATACTATTGGCTATGTACAGTGTTGTAACATTGTGCATGTATTTACAAGTACACTTAAGTAAATATAAAATATAAATATATATTTGGACACAGGCAAAATGATTATAATTATGGCTCTGTATGGCACCAGAATACAATAAAAATTCTGAAACAATCAAGATGAATTTGAAGTGCAGACTATTCCACTTCTTTTCCTTCAAAAACTCCTGGGTTGCTTTTGCAGTGTGTTTTGGATCATTGTCCATCTGTACCGTGAAGCGCCGTCCAATCAACTTGGCTGCATTTGGCTGAATCTGGGCGGACACTATATCCCCATACACTTCACAATTAATCCGGCTGCTTCTGTCTTCTGTCACATCAATAAACTAGTGATCCAGTGCCACAGGAAGCCATGCATGCTCATGCCTTCACACTGCCTCAACCGTGTTTTACAGATTATGGTGTCTGCTTTGGATCATGAGCTGTTCCAAGCCTTCTCCATACTTTTGTCTTCCCATCATTCTGGTACAGGTTGGTCTTAGTTGCATCTGTTCAAAGAATGCTTTTCCAGAACTGGTCAGGCTTTTGAAGATATTTTTTTAATCTGGCCTTTTTATTCTTGAGGCTTATGACTAGTTTGCACCTTGTGGTGAACCCTCTGTACTTGCTCTCTTGAAGTCTTCACTTGATTGTAGACTTTGACAATGACATGCCTACCTCCTGGAGAGTGTTCTTCACTTGGCTGGATGTTGTCAATGGGTGTTTCTTTAACATGGAGAGGATCCTGCGATCATCTACCAATGTACCAAACTGTTGATTTGGCTGCTCCTAATGTTCCTGCTGTCTCTCTGATTGATTTGTTTTTGAACTCTAAAGATGGCCTGTTTGACATGCATAGAGAGCTCCTTTGAACGCATGATGTGGGTTCACAGCAATAGCTTTCAAATGCAAATACCACAGTTCGAATCAACTCCAGAACTTTTACCTGCTTAACTGATTATGAAATAATGAAGGAATAGCCCACAACTGTCTATGAAACAGCTTTTGAGTCAATTGTCCAATTATTTTGGGACCCTTGAAAAGAAGGGGGTGGGGGGGTGGTGGTGGCTACTTTCAAGTGCGGTAATTCCTAAACACTTCCTCCAATTTGGATATAAATACCCTTAATTAAAGCTGAGCAAGTCCACATCCATTATATAACTATAGGTTGAATATGTTCAGTTAAATACCTGACAAAAAAGAAGTGTGCCTGTGTCAAAATATACAGTGGAGGAAAATGTTTTTGATTCCCTGCAGATTTTCTATGTTTTCCCACTGACAAAGAAATTATCTGTCTATAATTTTAATGGTTGGTCTATTTGAACAGTGAGAGACTGAACAACAACAAAGAAATCCAGAAAAACGCATTTCAAATAAGTTATACATTGATTTGCATTTTACTCAGTGAAATAAGTATTTGATTCCCTATCAATCAGCAAGATTTCTGGCTCCCAGGTGTCTATTATACAGGTAACCAGCTGAAATAAAGGGAGTGCTCCTAATCTCAATTTACCTGTATAAAAGACACCTGTACACAGAAGCAATCAATCAGATTCCAAACTCTCCACCATGGCAAAGACCAAAGAGCTGTCCAAGGATGTCAGGGACAAGATTATAAACCCACACAAGGCTGGAATTGGCTACAAGACCATCGCCATGCAGCTTGGTGAGAAGTTTACAACAGTTGGTGCGATTATTCGCAAATAAAAGAAACATAAAATACCTGTCAATCTCCGTCGGTCTGGGGCTCCATGTAAGATCTCACCTCGGGGAGTTTAAATTATCATGAGATAGGTGAGGAATCAGCCCAGAACTACATGGGAGGATATTGTCAATGATCTAAAAGCAGCTGGGACAATAGTGAACAAGAAAACAATTGGTAACACACTACCACGTGAAGGAATGAAATCATGCAGTGCCCCCAAGGTCCCCCTGCTCAAGAAAGCACATGTACAGGCCTGTCTGAAGTTTGCCAATGAACATCTGAATAATTCAGAGGAGAACTGGGTGACAGTGTTGTGGTCAGATGAGACAAAAATGTAGCTCTTTGGCATCAACTTCACTCGCGTGTTTGGAGGAGAAGGAATGCTGCCTATGACCCCAAGAACACCATCCCCACCATCAAACATGGAGGTGGAAACATTATGCTTTGGGGGTGTTTTTCTGCTAAGGGGACAAAACAATTTCACCACAACAAAGGGACGAAGGATCAGGCCATGTACGGTCAAATCTTGGGTGAGAACCTCCTCCCCTTAGCCAGGGCATTGAAAATTGGTCATGGATGGGTATTCCAGCATGACAATGACCGAAAACACATGGCCAAGGCAACAAAGGAGTGGCTCAAGAAGAAGCACATTAAGGTCCTGAAGTGGCATAGCCAGTCTCCGTTCCTTAATCCCAAGGAAATCTGTGGGGGGAAGGTTTGAGTTGCCAAACGTCAGCCTTGAACCCCTAATGACTTGGAGAGGATCTGCAAAGAGTGGGACAAAATCCCTCCCGAGATGTGTGCAATCTTGGTTGCCAACTACAAGAAACGTCTGATTACCAACAAGGGTTTTTGCCACCAAGTACTAAGTCATGTTTTGCAATGGGGTCAAATACTTATTTCAAATGCAAATCAATCAAATGCAAATCAATTCATAACTTTTTTAAAATGCTGGATTTCTTTGTTGTTAGTCTCTCACTGTTATAATAAAAATGATAGACTGATCATTGCTTTGTCAGTGGGCAAATGTGGTCATACACTTGGCAGGAGGTTAAGAAGTGCGGCCTGCCTTCCACCAGATTTTGTGCTAAATGTTGAGAGCCTTTTTCTTTAATGTAGGTAAGTTGGGTATTAAGCCACTATGTACTCTCGGTTTAAGGAAAGGTGGCATTCCAACTTGCTCTGCTTCTGATAGCCATCTTTTTGATATGTCATTATTTAGCTGGGTCTAATGATTTTGCTCTCCTGTGCTTCTGTGCAGTCTCTGCAAGGACACCCAAAACAAGACAGGCTCAACTCTGTGGATGAGGGCTTGGTAAAGAAAGGTTTAAGGATCTCATTATTTTAAGTAGGTGTGAAATGTAACTGCTCTTTTCAGTATTTTGTTTTGAATTAGTTGGTATTGTCCTTATACAGTTCTTCAAGCATATTTCATGGTTTTGCGTCGTACTAGTTAAAATCGGCTACCAGAGTAATGATTGGGTGCTTGTATCATTATGTGAATTCTAGATTGGTAGTCTCTTGTGGACAGACAACATGAATATAAATGGCACTGAAGATCTGTCATGAAACAACGACATGTGTAAGATAATGCACAGCATTTGTTTAGATGCCTTAGAAATAATCTGAATTTGAAAATGTTAGCACCAATCACATTTTGTTGGGCCCATAAACTTGCAGGTGAATTTGAATGAGAAGTTGAATTATTTCGTTTGAATTCAAATTTGATCTCTTAACACATATATGCCCAGAATCTAACTGAGCATCTGACCAATTATGATGGACTTCAGTTTGGTGTTAACCAGAAATAATGGATCCCAGACATCACAACAATAGAGGGCAGTATGTTCTGTAACTGATTGCAATATCAGCCATATCCCGATTAGGATGTCCATCTTAACATACTTTTTGATGGTGTAGTATGCTCTTCTTGCCTTATCTCTCGAACGGTTCTTAGCCGTGTTTGTGGTCATCGCATGTAGACATTTCTTCTCTATTTCTCTCTGTCTCTCTCTGTCTCTCCTCACCTCTTAACAAAAAACCCCACAACCATCCAGTTCTCTTTCAACTATATCCGCCGGACCCCATAATAAAAAGAAGATATGACTTCGTAATGAGTCTTAGTCTTCTAGACTCCAGAGAGGAACCCATTTTCCATGTTGGCGCAGTAGTGCACCCTGTCTTTCCCTGTTTCCTTCTTAGTGAAGGGATTTCAAGTCAGGTTGAGAAGGCCAGTGAAAAAGTAGCAGCCTTAATTGGTTGGCTGTCATTCTTATACAAGGTCCATCTGGACAGGCCTGGTCAGATTAGAGAGCAATTAGAAAGAGTTAACTTCCCCATTCCTCTAGTGGACTGGACTAACCAGGTATGTTGCAAGTCAAATGAAACCTTTGATAATTACTATAGCGCATTATATTGTCATCTAGACCGCATAAAAAGGGTGCCATAGGAGGTGTATTCATGGTCTGTGTGGAGTAGGCCAGTGTAGACATTTTAATTAGAGATGATGTCATACTGGCTATCCCAATTGTACTTAGCGCCAGTCAAAACAGATCATTTAAATTCAGGAAGCCTGTGCTGTGGATATATTCATGTTGACATCTGCCACTAAATGCAGAGGACAACAAAAACCATACCAATGGCTTTTATTGATGCTGGGTGATTCTGACAAAGTTATTATGAAATACAATATCTTAGTCTAATATCTTAATAGTGCTTGATAATTGCACAATTCTTCGGGTGTAAAAGGAACAGTGTGTTTGTCAGAACAATCTCGACCTCTAATGAATTGCAACTCTTCCACTCAAAGCTTTTTACTCTTAATAAAACTTCGCTGAATCTACTCTCATTCAGTGACACAACGGTATCCTGTTCAACTGTATAAACCAAAAGCCATCCCAAATATATGTATTGACCTCAAATTATAATAAAGATATACATTGACAAGGAAATGCCCAAACTACTGTTGCCAGGTTCTGTAAATACATTTGGGCAGAGCAATGCCTAGAGGTGCCCTTCCTGCACTGTTAAGAGACACCGTCTCTGTCTCTGTCCTTATACTTCGAGAGCTTCTTCTAACCAGGACCTATAGGTCTGTAGTCAGAAAGGCAGTATTTAGAGTATAGGGAGCCCTTTTGGCACGACCTCTGTCCTGCCAGCCAGCCCACCCATCAAGCACACAACTTTGCCACTTACCCAGTCCGAGAAGCGGGTGATGTTCAACAAGAGACCAACTGTTGTCGTCCACACAATGGCTTTTGTATACAAGGAGCTGGCATAGGTCTCTGGCAGTCATGTCGGCTGGTATTTCCACAACTTTCCCCATGCCGTCCTCACTGAAGATTTTTATAATCTGAAAGAGAAAAGGCCCCTTCATGTTTGAACTATTCACAAAAACAACAGACAGACATAATTCAGATAGATGTATTTTTACACAGAAAAGATCAACCTCACTAACAGAGTATACTGTATGGATGGCAACTTCATATTTAAAATGAAGTAACAAGAGCTAATTACATTCCTCACAAAACATGTCTAATGAGCATACATGTCAATGACATGGGATTGTGTGGAAAGTCTAGATTTAAAAACAATTACACTAATAAGAATCCTGCTTCAAACTTAAATACTGAAGACAACCTGCTTAAGCATTGACAGACATACACACATATTGCTGGATAGGAAGGTACTAGAAACTTACTGTATAGATCTGCACATTTTAGATGGATAATGTTTAAAGTGATTCTGTGTAGAACAATAACAAAAGGTACTGCATATAATTCTGCATAGAAATATACTGTGGCCCATATACATGTATTGCAAAGAACAGACACCCTAAACATACAGCATAGAAAGACAACATAAAGATACAGCATTAAAATACACTATAAACTAATAGTGTAAACTAATAAGATACAGCATAGCAGTATAGTATAGCAGAAGCAATGAAAAGCCCTGACATCTTTCCAGAGATGTTAATAGGAATTTAGCTTATCTAGCCTGCCTACACACTAAGGACAGTTTTTATACCAAGACAAATTCTTGTTTCTCTCCAGCTATGGCAGCGATAAATTCATAAACTTCCTAAAAAGTATTTATACTTTCAGGCGGGCTTTGATTCGATGCCATATAAATGGTCAACTTTAAACGTGGTCCCGGCTAACCTTTATCAGACTTGGCCAGCGGGTAAAGAGAGCTTACCTCTACAGCATGAAACAGGCAGCAGTCTGGAGAACACGATGGCATTTTTGGAGTGAGGCTGCCTCCGACCAGCACACATAAATGGACAAAACCTTTTCTTTCCCCTCCTCCAGAACTAGGTTTGAGAATAACACTGTAGTACAGTTCCTCGATCAACGGGTGACTCTTCGTACATGTCACATATTTTCCCTCCAGCTCTTTGCTCCTCTGCCCAGTTTTTTGGTACAGGACAGAGCCAGTAGAAGCCACTATTTCCAGCCCAGCTAGCTGACAACTTCTGCTTCCCACACAATGGGTTACAGCCATGGGCTTTTAGGTAGTGAATCAAACCACACTTCCCTAACCAATCATAGGGCTCGCTTAGGCTGATGTAATCATTCCCACACACACAGACATTCACACACCCTTCTCTCTCACCCTCCCTCTCTCTCTTTCCCTGTCTCCCTCTGTTGTCTCCCTCTCTATTTCTCCTTCTTGTTGTCTCCCTCCCTCTCCCTCTCTCTGCCTCCCTCTCTCTGCCTCCCTCTCTCTCCGCCTCCCTCTCTCTGCCTCCCTCTCTCTGCCTCCCTCTCTCTGCCTCCCTCTCATTTTCTGAAGTTTTAAGTGAGGGCTTGTTTCCTTTATTTTTCTTCTCCGTGGCTCAGCTTTGAACTTGGCAGTCAGATATCTTACTCACGACAGAGCAAGGCTCATTAGAGACTAAATTAAACAAACCGGGGTACTTGAACTTCTCATTGGTCTCCCCTCAAGTCTAGCTTTACCCCAACATTCTTTCTCTCAAAAGAACAAAACTGGGAACCTGTGTTTTCCCAATTCGTCTAACCCCCTTTCTTTACGTCACTTAATACACCCCTGAGTGGACTGACAAAGGCTCTGCCCCACCCCGTCTGGTGTTGCCATAGACTTTTAGATATGTCCTTTCAACATAGCTCTCCCCTCAATGGGTCAAAATACTGTATCTACACAAAACCCTGTGCTCATGAAAGAAGGAGGATAATGGGAGGTCTTAAATAACTCAGTGCAGGAAACAGGACGCAGCTCGGGAGGAGGTTCCAGGACTACTATATCCCTGAAGACAGCTACTGGGGGGGAGGGGCAGAGAGACAGATGGGTAAAGAGAGAAAGGTGAGAGAGACGAGAACAGAGAGGGGGAGAGTCTACATGGGTGCATGCTGTTTGTGTGTATTGGAGGTGTCGGTTCTACACGCCTGTGTATTGGAAGTGTCGGTTCTACACGCCTGTGTATTGGAAGTGTCGGTTCTACACGCCTGTGTATTGGAAGGGTCGGTTCTACACGCCTGTGTACTGCAAGTGTCGGTTCTACGCGCCTGTGTATTGGAAGTGTCGGTTCTACATGCCTGTGTATTGGAAGTGTTGGTTCTACACGCCTGTGTATTGGAAGGGTCGGTTCTACACGCCTGTGTATTGTTAGTGTCGGTTCTACACGCCTGTGTACTGCAAGTGTCGGTTCTACACGCCTGTGTACTGCAAGTGTGGGTTCTACACGCCTGTTTACTGGAAGTGTGGGTTCTACACGCCTGTTTACTGGAAGTGTCAGTTCTGCATGCCTGTGTATTGGAGGTGTTGGTTCTGCATGCCAGTGTATTGGAGGTGTTGGTTCTGCATGCCAGTGTATTGGAGGTGTTGGTTCTGCATGCCAGTGTATTGGAGGTGTTGGTTCTGCATGCCAGTGTATTGTAGGTGTTGGTTCTGCATGCCAGTGTATTGTAGGTGTTGGTTCTGCATGCCAGTGTATTGGAGGTGTTGGTTCTGCATGCCTGTGTATTGTAAGTGTTGGTTATGCATGCCTGTGTATTGTAGGTGTTGGTTCTGCATGCCAGTGTATTGTAGGTGTTGGTTCTGCATGCCAGTGTATTGTAGGTGTTGGTTCTGCATGCCAGTGTATTGTAGGTGTTGGTTCTGCATGCCTGTGTATTGTAGGGGTCGGTTCTGCATGCACAGTTATCAATTAACTGCCTCAGGAGAACAATGTACACATTCTGCCAGTGACCCTAATTAAATCACTTTTGCCAGTTGTACAATCGAACTAGTCAAATAAATCACTCAATTGATATCCAGTTTAACATAAACAGAGGCTCTGTGTATGTTTTGGGTCAATGATGCGGTGTGAATCGTAATATTCATAGTAATCTAGATGCGTCCAAAGATCAGTTCTAAACATACATTTTTCCCCGTGAACCTGAAAGCAACAGCTAGTCCGAACACTGAGCACTGGGGCCACATATGGATCCTGCCAGAAATCGTGTTGTAGAACACATTGCTTAGGAAACAATGTGGATGTGTTATTTCACTACGACCTGCTGTTGGTGTAATGGAGGCATACAGCAGACTGAAGCAGCCGAGGAGAAACAGCAAGCAACAAAACAGAAAATGTAAAATAAATAGATGCATAAGACAGAGGCAGGACATATGAGGTCTTTCTGTGTCAAACGACAAGCTGTCCAAGTCCTATTTGAGTCCTGTATGTCAGCACCATGTTATGCACTTAAGTTTTTATTTTTAGCTTTTATTTTTATAAAATTTTTTGTAGAGGGCAGTGAGTTGCTTTTTATTTTTTCTATATAGTTTGCATTCAGTTTAAGTTGTGTCTTTGTGAATTGTGCTTTGTGGTTTTAGAAATGAGTTTTTTTTTTCTCACAGTTCAATGACCAGCTCTCATGCAGGTCATGACAAGTGACGTGTCACAGAACTACCAGGACATGTGGGTTGAGGCAGCACTGGCCATAGCATTTGATTTAATGGCCTTAAATATACATATATAAAATATATACATACAAATCGTTAAAAAAAGGCAAGGTATAAAACCTATGGTGCCACCTCTATAGTATCATAATAAACGTTTTGTGTCCATTTATTACAAACGTTTTTTTCGGGGGAGCTATAGTTTTGGGTTAGACTTCAGGCCCTTTGGGTGACTTTTGAAAGGTCATAGGGCCGAAGATTTCAGCTGACTAGCACAAGTATTCATTTATTGATTATAAAATACGGCCGTAATCCACAAATAAAACAAATAAGAAACGATAAATAACGCTAGAAACATCTAAAATACACTGAGCCCTTTCATATCACTGCAAACATCCCCCCCAAAAAATTTATAAGACCAATAAATGCTAAAAACATTTAATATACAGCGAGGACCGAAAAAGACATTTTGAGGAAGAGTGATAGAGTAAGGAGAAAATACTATAAACTGAACTATAAAGAGGAGAATGAAAGAAAAAAAGAAAACAACGACAGGCTTCCAGCTGACACTACAGCCGTGCCAATGGTTCATTGACATATTGCTGCGTCACTACCGTTCTGGCGGGTGACTCAGTGGGGGAAACCCCACGTGCCAGACATGCTGCAAAACTGCTAGCAACTAACACTACTTATGTTGAGGCATTTAACAGAACTATCTATACACCGCCATGCCAATTACACTACTATTACACACTCATTGTTGTCCTAAAGCAAATTATTATTAACTGGCTGAACACATCTAAAACATGACACCTAAATACTTTGTTGTATATTATGAACATATGATGTCTACGAGCAGTATCCAGGCTCCATGGTGGAATTGCTTAGCTTTGGTATATAGTTATGATCATGTACCAAACTGCCCTGTGTCTTTTCTTATGCCAAACATCACACAATTGTATGTAGGAACTGTTTTAGCTACAAAATAATATGTTACATAGCCCAGAAGTAGTGTCTAAGAACATGTTAAGAAGTAAACAGGAATTTGTTCAGTTACACCAAAAACCTTTTGGAAGTTGTCTGAACAAAAAGGTTTGAAGGTAAAAACTAGTAGTAGTAGATTAATAAAAATCAATAAGAGTCTCTTGAGCATTTGAATGTTAGTATTGTTGTACAAATATGGTTGGGAATCCATCTGAAGGTACGCATGGTCCCAGTGCTGGAAAAATGTCTAAACGTGCAGAAGGTTGCCGCAGGGACAGAACTCTCTTCAAATGGGATTTCTGGTGTTGTAATCTGGAGCCAATGTGGTGTGTGTGCAAGAGAGGTGTGGGGGCTTCATACTTCCCTTGAGGGGGATCTGCTGAAAGGAACACTCCTGAAAAACACATTGTGGACACAAAAGGAATCTAAATAAAAACATATTTTTCAAAAGCACAACAAAACAAATATATTTTCCATTCTCAAGTCCATTTATGTATTTTTCAGTTAAACGCAAAATGCGTGTTTCAAAGTAATATCTAATAGTTTTTAATGTTTGTTTTGTATACTTTCATAAGTTCTAAAATAAATAGTTTGCGAGTAAATTTTTTAAATTAAGGGTAACACTATTCAATCACATTTGATGAGTGTAGGGGAGCAATTGTACTGTACAAAGCAGGTGGATAAGATTCGTAACAAGAATATCTAGAAGACACATTTTTTCTTTTTTTATTAAGTTCAAAACTGCATTCCAGTGTGATTAAAAGCACCGAAAGACATTCATCTGACCAATGAGGACTGATAAGACATGGCACAATTCTTTGACCTACTCTAGATTATTTTTTTCTTCTAAAAACAGAAAAGATTGACTTGTGTGTGGAATGTAGAGAGGCAGGGAAAGTGAGAGAGCCAGAAAGAAATAGGGAGAAACACACACTAACACCATAACCTAACCAGTAATGCCAAACCCAAAAGGAACCTGAATTCTAATTGCAAGTTAAACCTAACCCCTAAGCGGAATTTCCCATTTACCCTAGTGGATCCTAAAACCTTGTATTAGTTATAAACCTTAACCTAACTATAACCTCAGGCTAACCTCAGCTTTATGATAAAACCAATGCTAACTGTAATGACTAAACCTAAAATTAACCCCAGTGCTTACAAACCCCAAATGTAAGTCTTGCCCTAAACCAATCCATGCAGTTGGAAAATATTTTTTTCGAGTGGAGAGCCGTTCAAAAATCATGTATGGATCTAATTGTCAGATTATTGTAAGGGCTTCACATCCCACGTATAGTAAAACTGCTAACCCTAAAACAAACCATAGTCCACCACAAAATGTAACCCTTACCTTAAAACGTAAACATTAATGCCTAGTCCAAATCCAAACCCAAATGGTAACGCTAAACCTCAGTTTAACACTAACTTTAACCGCAATCTCAAAATGTCCTTTTTTCAAGCCATGTTACGGAGTTGTGTTTCTTACAAGTATATTACAGAGGTAGGCTGCAAGCACTTAAGGTTCAAAATCTGCAGAATATTTAATATAGAAAGTATTTAACAACTGAACCCCAAAAAAATCTCTAGTCCGCAAGCTTCACAAGAAACAGCCACTGATTAAAGTGTTGACTAGTTGTTGACTGAACTGTGGTCACGCCACTTCTCTGCCCGTCCTCTACCTCTTTAATGAAGCCAACAGTACTGTGTGTGGTCTGTGCTGAGTTGCCCATTTACATCTGCTATTGTGGATGTGAGATTATTCAATATTGACAAAAGGGCGCTTTTGGATGCACATTGACAATACTAAATAATGAACAGTAGGCTACATAAACAGAATATTTCTGAAGCCAAAGATTAACAATAGAGACTTTTTGTTGTTGCTGTACTACTACACATGTGGTGCACTGTATTTTGCTGATCTCGGGGCTAGTTAAAACAGTACTTTGCTGTTTTTTAGAAGTGGGGAAATGTGGCTAAACACACCCCATACTGTGGTGAACTTGTAGGCCACAGTGACTAATCATCCCCATTGACCTCCCACATGTGAACCACCCAGCTAGTGGCTAAGGTACCACCATATCCTATTGATATATTTACTGTTCAGCTCATTTTCTTTGGGGAAAAACACATTATATATGTAATGAATAGTATACACTCCACCACCACAAGTTTGGGGTCACTTAGAAAATGTATTGACTCATAAAATAATTTATTAAATTGTGTTTGCTAACCCAAGTTGATCGTTTCTTTAATTGATTATTGGGAAAAATGATTTTGCAATTAGATTAGCTGATCTGAAAAGATGTTTAAAGTGCTGAATAAAAAAGCAATACAACCAAGTTAGGTATCAGCAATTGTGGGTTTGATTACAGGCTCAAAATATCCAGAAACAAAAAACGTTCCACTGAAACTCGTCAGTCTATTCTTGTTCATGCGAGAAATTGCCAAGAAACTGAAGATCTCATTCAACGCTGTGCTCTCCCTCCAGAGCTCTCTCTAACCAGAATAGAAAGAGAACTGGGAGGTCCAGGTGCAAAAATAAGCAAGAGGACAAATACATTACAGTGTGTAGTTGGAGAAACAGATGCCTCACAGGTCCTCAACTATTAAATAGTATCCTCATATCTCAGGCTGGCCAATAAAAAGAAAAGATAGACAAATGAACACAGACACTGTTTAAGGGGTTTGAAGAAGGAAGGCTATCACTCCATTTTGCAACACCATGCCATAACCTGTGGATAGTGCTTGACTGGAGCCAATTTCATCCTACAACAGGATAATGACACAACCCAAACAATGTTTCAAACTTTGCAAGAACAATTTAGGGAAGAAGCAGTCAGCTGATATGGAAGCAACTTGAACGTATGGTAAGATATGCCCATTAAGCCCATCCAGAAAGCATTCAATAAACCTTGTGATGGGAGGACCACTATATTTCCTATTCATTTTGCAATATTTCCTATTCAAATTAATTTCATGTATGTTTTCATCAAAAACGAAGACATTTATAAGTGACCCCAACATTTGGTTGGGGGTCCAGCCATCAGTAAACCAGTAAAAAAATTAAGAATAAATTATTATCAAATAAAACACAAAAATATAAAATTATGGATTGTACCCAAAAAAATCAAACAATCCTGTTTTGTAGAACAAAGGACAGGCCCCAAGCCCAGTGGCCGGTGTCTATATATAGATCAAACAGAGCATGATCCATCTGCTCTGTGCATTCCTTTCAGCAGATCCCCCTCAAGGGAAGTCTGAAGCCCCCACACCTCACTTGCACACACACCACATTGGCTCCAGATTACAACACCAGAAATCCCATTTGAAGAGAGTTCTTTCCCTGCGGCAACCTCCTGAGATCAATCCAGAGAGGAGCCAAATATTAGCCCACTGGGAGCCGGCTGGTAATTGCGCAGCAGGGGCAGGACTCTTCCAGGCCACCACACCACAGGGGCAGGGGCAGGACTCTTCCAGGCCACCACACCACAGGGGCAGGGGCAGGACTCTTCCAGGCCACCACACCACAGGGGCAGGACTCTTCCAGGCCACCACAGGGGCAGG
>JACXGK010003433.1:34040-45425 GCA_016801125.1 Novumbra hubbsi | reverse complement strand
AGTACTGGTCCCCTGGGAGGGGAGACATTTGGTTTACTGGTAGTACTGGTCCCCTGGGAGGGGAGACATTTGGTTTACTGGTAGTACTGGTCCCCTGGGAGGGGAGACATTTGGTTTACTGGTAGTACTGGTCCCCTGGGAGGGGAGACATTTGGTTTACTGGTAGTACTGGTCCCCTGGGAGGGGAGACATTTGGTTTTAATACCACTTTAAATCAAGTCAAGTAGTTAATTGAATCATTTTGGTGTCTGTAAGTACGTGTTAATTCACTGTACAAGGGGCACTAGATAGAAAGGATTATTTACCTATTACAGAACGCTGGAGCACTTAAAGCTGTATTTATCATCAATGACTGTTTAATTCAATAAACTCTGTCTGTATTCTGTCTGCTGAAGGCTTAAATTATGGTGGAGGCATAATCAAAGACATATGGGAAAAATCTTCTTTTATAAATCTGTCTGTGTGTTGGACTGTGTCTGCCCAGGATTATTGGAGGAGACAAGAACTATTATCAAAATTTTATATTTATGAAAAACGAATTGATATGATGGGAGCCCAGAGATGATAGACCTGCCCCCATGAGACATGCTGGGTTGGGAGGTTTTCCTCAACACCAGTGTATTCTTTACCTTTGAAGAAGTAAACCTTCTCTTTGCCATGGTGACCAGGTGCTGGTACAGCAAATGCTGCATCAACATCCGATGGAATCTTCTCAAACCCAACAGAAATGTCCCGAGGGTAGTCATCATCCAGGACATCATTCTCAAAACGCCAATACTTACTTTCCTGAAATCATATACATTAAAGACGTAGACTGGCTGGGGTTCTTCAAGGGGACGATTTGGAAATATGAACTTTAAGATGAAGTATCCCTTTAACGAAGTTGTTAGTGTTGTAAGTTTTGTTATATGTCTAGTGTTGAATCAGTGTTGAGTGTGGTGAAAAAGTGTATGGAAATAAGAGACTGTTAAAGGTGTTAGCCTGCCTTGAAAATGTAGGTCTTTCCCTCGCAGTTAATACGAGTGAATGCAGCATCAACAGGTCCCCTGATTCCCCACACATCATGGATCAGTTTGGGGTAACCAGGGACAACTGCTTTCTCATCCATCTCAAAGAAATATTCACCTGTAAGAGAAGGAGCATGTTTTCACTTACATAAAGACACAACAAGGGTTAAAGAAAATACAATGGGGAACGTGTGAGTAAGGGAGAAAGAGAGTTACTCAGAGAAGCAGAGAAATTAACAAATTAAAAAGTCAACATGAAGAAGACTACCCCTTCACAGTCAACCTCACCTCTGAATGCGTAGATGGATCCATTTTTGAGCTGGAGGAAGGCGTCAAAGGGCTTCCCACTGCAGGTTTCTGCCTTTGAGTCAGGGGGGTGGGTGGGGTCCGGGGTAGAGGTTGGAGACAAAGTGGTGGTCGGGACGTTTACGGTCGGGGGAATGGTTGTGATCCCAAAGTCAACCTGAGCCACTGTAGCGGTGGGTTTCACGTCGTCCTCTGGTGCATCAAACGTGTCACCACGAGCAACTGACAAGAAAATATATGACGTGCAGAATCTGTGGAACTCATTGCATGTACATTGGTTTCGTTCTGGCCCACGCAACCTTTTACACGGTCAAATATCAATATAGTCTGTGTGTTGCATATGCAGTTGGGCCTCATTAATGTATCTCAGAACAGTTTCTGTGTTGGGAGTTTGGAGAGAGCGGCACCCTTAAGCCAAGTCAGAATCTGAGGATGTGTAATGTACTTAGAGAAAACGTGGTCTTTTGTCTGTGGTCCCTCAGCGTGGTCCCTCAGCGCATTGCCCTCTACACTGGGAATTGCCCTCTACACTGGGAATTGCCCTCTACACTGGGAATTGCCCTCTACACTGGGAAAATGTCCTTTTACACACAACACGTTTACACAAAAATAAGATATACTGTACATACATCAAGACAAACATAGTATGTTGAGAAGCAAAACGTCGTTCTTACTCTTTTTAGGGCAGGCGGTTTCAAAGTCCCAACAGCAGCTGCCGTAATAGCGGCACATGGAGTCACATTGGCACTTGTTCCTGGGGTTGAAGCTCTGACAGCGACCCACACATGATTCTGGCCAGGCAGGAAAGACCCAAGCAAGTTAGGGGTTGGTAAATGTTAATTCAAATGTTATTGATAACATATATACTCTGTAAAGAATCTACGGATTGAATATCCAAATAAATATTGTAGAACCGATCTATTTAGGGTAGACATTTCGGCACCGACCACCAATGCAGTTGCTTTGATAGAACCAAGTCCAGGTCTGTACTTTAACCTGGTAGGTTAATATAAAATGATTATTTCCAGCAACAATCAGAGTTTACATTCGGTTCGGTCCAAACAAAAGCCAGGATGGGCCAAACCCCGGAACCTTTGGGTATGAGAAGTCTCCTTACAACATTGAAGAATAAAAATCACCTAATCAACAGATAACATGCACCCATTCTGAGAACCCTGCTCTGCTCTATACAACAGGACAAGCAGCTGCGGATCCAAAAAAAGAATGAATACAAAAACGGCAAGCCCATGTGAATGTACAGAAATGAAATCCCTTGACAAACTACAAAAATGAAGGGCCAAATCAAACAGCTGGCGTTAATCCAGTGTGCATTGTTATAACAAAATATCTATTAATTTACTTTTTCTTCAAAATCAATTGTGGCTCAACAAGAACCCTAAAATCTTTGGTATTTGGATATAAGACAGAGATATGCACATATGCAGAAAGGTTGAATGAATCGTAGGACTGACTTTAGCCTAGACGCCTAAGGTCATTAGACTTTTCCCCATCGCTTTCCTTTCATCTTGTTTTCTGCCATAGCGGTGCACTGTTGGCTTGTTAGAGTTATTTGAGTGGGGAAAGTGTTCATGCCTCATGAACCATTTGGAATTTAGATGCAAATATTATGACTAGTTGTGTTGTAATGTGAGACAACGCCACTAAACCGACAGAGATGATAAGATGGTCTATGTAATTTCATGTCATGCCCTTATCCCCTGTTACATAAAACTTCCTCTGTCTTCACCTGGCTACAATATGTTTGGTAAGGCTTACTAAATATCTGAACTATGTTGGGTCACACTGTCTTTAATATGTTTCTTGGGATATCTTTTGGCACAAGCTCATTGTGTATGCGTTATTCAATATCTTCATCAATGGGCAAGTCAATATAACTGGAAAAGGTTTCTCTAGGCTATATATATTGGTTGAATTCAAATGCTGTCATTTATATTGATACATTATACACAGATCAGCTATATTGCCCAAATTCCAAATGAGTTGTAAAACCTTTAAGGAATGTTACAAATGATCAGTTCATGTCTCCAAAACATGACATGCTCCAGGCATAAGTGACATTGCACCACTAGGGGGCGTCAGGCCGCTAGGCAGCCCTCGACCATTACATTTTGCTTCGCGACCCCAAAAGGCTAAAGCCGGCTCTGAACATAACATATGATAAAATGCATTAATATTCAATATACCATTATGCCATGACAGATGCCACCCAACCACTACAGGGTCGTGTCACCACGTAACATCTAAACCTTCTCGCATGATTGTTATGAGACCCTAATGCGGTTATTCAAGTTGTTAAGTTAAATTATGTATTACAGTTCTGGAGATCGGAGTTCTAGAGATGTGGTACAGCCCTCACCAACAGGCCTAGATCAAGCGGATCAGCCCCAGTGGTAGTTGTAACGTGTTTCAGAGAACCGACTCATTGCAATCCTTGACTGTGTTCCAGCTTTATTGCATCATGCAAATATATCTTTCTAATTATTTTGTTTACTGGGATGGATGTATGGTTTCAAAACTACTACTTGGAGTTTACTACTACTACTTTGATCAAAACCATGAATTACGTACCAATACATGGTTATGGCAGATAGAAATATAGACATGAAATCTAAGATATTGACAGCCAACAGGTTCAAAACCAAATGTTTTAGCTCACCTTCTGCAGCCAACGCAGTGGCCAGCACCAGCGCCAGAAGAGCTCCAGCCCGCATAATCTTTTCTCTGGCTAAAAAAAGAAGCACAAACCAGAGCCTGGTCTCCTCCGTCAAGTAAATGTAGGAAAACACACACAGAGAGAAAAACTGAGAACAAAATACACAAAAAATAACACAGTTGGCAACCAGAAACCCAGTTGATGTGTAAGTATAGTCTATGAGTTTGAACGGTACTTTCCTCAATGGTGACAGTAGGCGTATTTACAGGATGACCCACTTTGGATCTTATTATTGTCCACAGGACAGAGATCGATGCGGAGCTCCAGGAGTCCTTCACCCCTGGTTGTTTGTTTTGTGAGCTGTCATCCCCTTTATGTAACCATCAAACACTGCAGCCACAGGCACGTGCTAGGAACAGCCATTGTCCACTATGAAACAGTAGGCGGTGGCCGCTACAAGCTATTTGACAATGTGCTCATTGGACTAAAACTTTGCTGGTTCAAAATGTGTATTGCAAGACCATATAATATCAGAATCCAATGCTAACCACTGTCTATTTTTGTGTAACTAGGCCAGCTGTTTTTTTTTATATTGAGTGGTCCATTTGTGGACAGAGAAACAACACCCGAAGGCAAATCGTGTGAAAGGCTGCATTATTCTCTATTTTACTGATGTTGGGATGAACAGAAAATCAGCCTTTTCTGAAATTCTGCAATGACTTTTAATAAATTCCAATAGATTTAATAGGCTATTATTTTCCCAACTTGGGAAAGTTGACCTACAGTTTCATACTGTATGTCTTGTTGAATACATAATAGTATATTGTGGTCCCAACAAAATACATTCTTACTGAACCATTCGGGTGATCTGAGCATGAATGCTGCTCTTTTGATCGACTCGTGTTTGAGCACGAATGGCAAGCGTTCTATGGAGATGGAGCGGCTGGCAAGTCTATGCCCTCAAGGGGGAGGGCACATCAACGCCCGCTAGGTGGAAACCTGAACCAAGATTTACAGAGTGAGTTTTTTCTGTCTCCCTCCCCATGTTTTCGGCAAAAAGCCACAAGTTAATTTCAGTGATGAATCCTTAAGTAGGCTGCAACTGCAAAGATATGATCCAGACTGATGTTACTAACATGGTGAATTAATGTTTTACTCCAGATTTCCTGATCAATGGCTCGTCACTGTCATCACGCTGATGACCATTAACCAATCTCCTCTCAGCCATGTCAAAAACAATATGTCCTTGCACCGAAACCTACGGAACCCCTAGCTCTCCCAATTAAATGTCAATCACCCCATTGAAAGGTCAAAATCATCTTTACAAACATACTACTTACAGTGGGGCAAAAAAGTATTTAGTCAGCCACCAATTGTGCAAGTTCTTCCACTGAAAAAGATGAGAGAGGCCTGTAATTTTCATCACAGGTACACTTCTACTATGACAGACAAAATTAGAAAAAAAATCCAGAAAATCACCTTGTAGGATTGTTTATAAATTTATTTGCAGATTATGGTGGAAAATAAGTATTTGGTCATCTACAAACAAGCAAGATTTCTGGCTCTCACAGACCTGTCTGAAGTTCGCTAGAGAGCATTTGGATGATCCAGAAGAAAATTGGGAGAATGTCATATCGTCAGATGAAACCAAAATAGAACTTTTTGGTAAAAACTCAACTCGTCGTGTTTGGAGGACAAAGAATGCTGAGTTGCATCCAAAGAACACCATACCTACTGTGAAGCATGGGGGGGGAAACATCATGCTTTGGGGCTGTTTTTCTGCAAAGGGACCAGGACGACTGATCCGTGTAAAAGACAGAATGAATGGGGCCATGTATCGTCAGATTTTGACTGAAAACCTCCTTCCATCAGCTAGGGCATTGAAGATGAAACGTAGCTGGGTCTTTCAGCATGACAATGATCCCAAACACACCACCCGGGCAACGAAGGAGTGGCTTCGTAAGAAGCATTTCAGGGTCCTGGAGTGGCCTAGCCAGTCTCCAGATCTCAACCCCATAGAAAATCTTTGGAGGGAGTTGAAAGTCCGTGTTGCCCAGCAACAGCCCCAAAACATCACTGCTCTAGAGATCTGCATGGAGGAATGGGCCAAAATACCAGCAACAGTGTGTGACAACCTTGTGAAGACTTACAGAAAACGTTTGACCTCTGTCATTGCCAACAAAGGGTATACAATAAAGTATTGTGATAAACTTTTGTTATTGACCAAATACTTATTTTCCACCATAATTTGCAATTAAATTCATAAAAATTCGTACAATGTGATTTGTTTTCTCATTTTGTCTGTCATAGTTGAAGTGTACATATGATGAAAATTACAAGCCTCTCTCATCTTTTTCAGTGGGAGAATTTGCACAATTGGTGGCTGACTAAATACGTTTTTGCCCCATATATGGGGTAATACAGTGCAGGTGGGAAGTATTCGGACTCATTCAGCTTTTCCACATTTTCTTATGTTACTGCATTGTTCTAAATACAAAACATTAAAATAAAACCTAGTGACACAATCACTCACCTTCTGTTCTTCGATATAATGTGGGATATCACACTCAGTGGCCGGTCTATTAGGTACACACATCTAAGTTGGACGCTTTTACCCAAATTGTTTGGCACATGGATTCTACAAGGAATCGTAAAAATTCCACAAGGGTGTAGGTCCATGTTGACATGATAAAACAACCCAGATTGCTGCAGATTGCACCGTGGTACAATCAAATAGGCAGCAAACAGTCTGTTTCATCTCCACCCAATGATGCTCCATTGGGTTTAGGTCTGTGGAACTGGTTATTGTCGGACCAGGCAATGTTTTTCTACTCCTCAATTCTCTAGCGTTGGTGATGCCCAATAGACCCGTGCCACAATGGCCCAGCTGTGAGATGACGCTCAGCGCACCACGGTTGTGTGGCACCAAGTCTGCACCTAACCTGCCCGTTGGCACACTTTTTGCCACTCCCCTTCAACAGCAAACAACTTTATTTTTCCTAAAGGACTGCCAGTGACGTTTTTATGTTTTTTCTATGTTAGACCCATTCTCCTTAAACCTTACACTTTTGAGTAAAGTGAGGGCAGAAACATTTTGAAAATCATGGAACCGGTCTTACTGGCCTGATTATCAGACCATGCTCCCTTTTTTAGACCAATGTAGCATTTAGTAAAACAGGAATTGAGTGGTTCAATGCCTGTCCATTGTCCAGCCTCATGCCAATTCTATAGGGACAATACATGTTTGTGAAAATATTGATGTACCTAACAAACTTGTCACCTAATAAGGAACAGGTGCACACTATGGTTTTACCACTTTAACCTTAGGATGTTCTAATATCCCTGCGATAGGGGTGGGTAGTAAGGCGTTATTTAAAGCAAATAAGTAAAATGTGGCTTTGGTAAGGAACAAGTACTTTTCCTTTTTTAAAACTGTACTGTCACTGTCAATCTTATGTTATGATTGTGATATCCACTAATCTTGAGTGGGAGAACAGTATCTCACAAAAGTGAGTACACCCCTCACATTTTTGTAAATATTAGATTTTCATATGACAACACTGAAGACATGACACATTGGTACAATGTAAAGTAGTCAGTCTACGGCTTGTATAACATTGTAAATTTGCTGTCCCCTCACAATACCTCAACACACAGCCATTAATGTCTACACCGCTGAAAACAAAAGTGAGACCTTTGGACTAGGTTAATGGACAAAGTAAACCAATAGGACTCAATGAGAATTGTCATGGGACAGTCTGGTAAGGAAATGGATCATTGCTTTGCTTGTTTTATGAGTGGGAGTGGCCTGGGAGGAGGTCAAAGGAGAAAAGGTGGTTGTTTCGAGGTAGCCCAATAAAATAAGTTGTAAGCCATCATCAGGAAGTCAGCTTATCAAGGTGTCAAGCTTGTTGAGGACGTTTCCAAGGTCACTTGTTGGATGATGCATTACTACCTTGAACATACAAGTGACACTGACAACATGACATTTAAAGTTAGACAACAGAGCAAATAAGAATATAGAAATCTCCACTTTGAAGATATGAGTAGACCTGCGTCACCACCATGACAACCAGATGATCTTGCGCTGCATATAAACACAAAACACATAGATGAAGAGAGCCAAAGTAATCCATGTCTCAGTCAGAGCCAAAATGTAATGGACTCCATGGATGAACTTAGCTTCTTTATACAGCATATCAAAAGTTCCAAATGCTGCTGGAGAACAGGTATTCCACAAGGGTTGTGTGTGCAGGGCAAGATTAAATATACTGCTGCTTAGGAAATGTGTCTGCAGGAGCTACAACAAGAGAAGCACACATGCTGCTGTGAAAAATGTGATGTTGCAGTGAATGAATGAACGGGACCAATCTGCAGGGTAGAGTTTACGAAGGTCATTAGTTTAATAAACTTTCTCTCGTAGCCCTAAATAGCCTCTCTTCAGGAGGTAGATAAAGCCATGTGCGCGCAGGCACGGAAACATGATCAGATGTGATAGTTTCCCTTTCGGCATAAAATGCACAGAATGTAGAAACAAGTCACGCGAAACACAGCGACAATAACACACACGGAGACACACAGGGGCTTAATTACCCAGCTGATTAAGAGCAGGTGCAAGGGATCAGTGACTTTTCCAGCCAGTACCTCAGATTGGCTGATACGGGTGTAGGGTGGGGCCTACCTGAGAGATGTTATAAAACTCTCTGTGTGGGCAAGTGTTTTTGTTTTTTGTCGGGAACTGCTTTGATGCTGTTTCTCTGTTTGTAAACACATTAAAATTATTTAAACTAAAGAATTGGGTTTCCTAGATTATGGCTTTTAGTAAATTAGAAATAAATTGACTTTGAACCTATGGACCTATGAAAAGTGTAATGTAGGAATTACCACTTTAATATCCTTGGACTGTATTTCACACATACCTGGTTTTTGCCAACACACACTTACTCAGGTTTTTCTACCCAACACAGTGATCTACCCCTGGCAATCTGAAAAAGTGTTTGGGGTTTTACCACTGCTCTGTGTTTACATGCAAATACCAGATGAAACCATGTGCTAAATGCCAAAAACAAAAGATTAAATGGGTTCTAAGGAACATCAATCCAATTAATGTTTGTCATAAATGATTTTAATGGATTTCCTGTGGGAAAGCTATTTCATACCAATCATTAATGTTGTTTACATGTAGGAAAGGTATGGTAATACCAATTATGGCAGGAATTTAGATTTCACTGCTAAGTAATGTTGGGGTAGATGAAAGTGAACGCTAGGACCAAGGGGGAAGTCCAAAAAAGGTTCGCATCTGAGTTATACCCAAACGAGCACAAAAACACTGGCTTAAGAAAACCATGTACTCAAAAGGTAACATAGACGAAATACCAGACTGTGCTTGTTAGGGCCGTAGTAGCGAATGTGAGGGAGGGATCCACGTGCGCGAACCGAGACTGAGAGATGAGGAATTGGGAGAGTCGGTATCGCAGAGTGAGACGAGGATATCCGAACGAGGAGGTAAGTTTGGAGCAGGAGAGAAAGGGAGTTTGAGGAAGACTCGAATATAACGGTTTCGCAAGGATGCTCGAATGTGACGAGCTATAAAAAAGAGATAAGTGTAACGCTAAGTATATACTGCCTAAGCAGGAGCCAAACGTAATGCACTGTGACATGTAGTTTGTACTGGCAGGGAACCGGTGGGACTGGGGTGCTTATGTAGGGGACTGATGGACTGATGGGGAACAGGTGCGTGTGGTTTGGTGCTTTGTGACAGTTGCGTGTAGTGGCACCACAGGACCACCAGATGGCGCGCTAGGTCCCAGATCAGGACATGGTCAGGGTGGAACCCTGACAGGGCTAATATTTCGGCACTAAACAGACAGAGACAGACCGCAAAACAATCACTGACAAGTTAAGTTTAAATTTAAACAGGCGCGTGAGTGGGCCATTTACATCCTCCTGGGAACCTACACCTTTTTGCTTTCAATAGGATGGGGTCTCAGAACGCTGGGGGGAGGGAACAGGATCCCGGGCTGGAGTTACATGCTCTCACATGCTGAGGCTTGTTATCTGCTCAGAACCTCATTCAGGTCCCAGTAGAATGAACGTATGTCCAATTTTTACCTGGCAAATATTTTATGCTTTAATACTTTTTCCTGAACTTGCCCACAATTTTCTGCCCAGCTTCTTTGACGGCTGTAGAGTAATAAATACACGCATACTTCATATCAGCTACATTCTAGGCTACTTGATACTTTAAATATTTTTGTTGACCATTCTATTCATTAACCTGAGCCATGTTCATTGTTTGAGGTGACAAAACAGATTTCCATTAACAATCCCTAATTTTGGTGAATGGTCTCTGGTTAAAGTACCCTAAAGTTGAAAAACTCTAATAACAATTTCATGTCAAAAATCTTTTTTCACTTCATAAATCAGGTGAGCAGTATTTATTTGTGTTGCTCATGCAGCCTACTTGAATAATTTGTTCAGTCAGCTTAAATGTATTCTTTCATACATTTCGGGAAGTACATTTGATTGTAAAACATCCATGAATTCAGACTTTAATCTCTACCATAATAAATCAGTCCTTAATTGTGAATTTTTCTCTCTTCCTTTCTTTCTCTCTATCTCTCTATTCTCAGCCAGATCGCATAAAGGTTGCTCTACGATCCCCCTCGCCTTGAGGTAGAGTTAATGTTTAATTCTTCCTCTGTGATATAAACAGTCAATGACAGTCCAGTTAGAAGCATAACCCACCAAGCTGTCAGCCGGGGCCACACCTGTCCCACCACCTAACCCTAACCTGTGGCTCATCTGTCTTTGACTTGTGGCTTAGCCAGACGCAAAGCTTTATCTTTAAATGTATTACTCGCTGGGTCCTTCAATTCCCTGACGTTTGAGGTGCCAGGCACCCAGATATATCAGACCAACGTAATTCTTTGAGTTCTCTATAGGTTAGCGCTAAGTTGACAGTAGTCCAGGTGTGTTTCTGTCACTTGTCCTGTCGATCGGAGAACCATGGCTTTTTGTAGCTTGCTGTGGATCTATCGGAACTACCTTGTCATCTTCATCACACCTCTTGTCTTCCTGCTTCTGCCTCTGCTAATCCCCACTCCGGTGAGTGTGTGTGTGTGTGTGTGTGTTTGTATGTGCATGCAGGTGTAACATGTGGGGACCAAAAATAATGGATGTTCGAAAAGGTAAAGTTGTTTGCTTGTGCCTATGAAGGAACATGCTTTTTTTTGGTATTAGTTTAGAAGAAAGGGTCAACCAAAAAAAGATTACGCATTAGGATTAGGGGTTCAATATTGGTTTAGGGCTTAAAGTTACGGTTAGAACTATCTTTGGGGAGAGTTTGTCTGTCATTTTCATCGCTCCCATGACCTTTACGCCCCCCCCCCCCCCCCC
>JACXGK010003433.1:21784-33940 GCA_016801125.1 Novumbra hubbsi | reverse complement strand
CTCCGGCCTGAATAGGTCTTGACCCTGACCTGCGTGTTTCTGTCTGCCGTTCTGTCTGTCTTTGTGTCCTACCCAAGGTGTGTGTCCAGTACTTAAAGGACTCTAACATGCTTTTCATTGGTGGGCTGCTGGTGGCAATAGCTGTGGAGCACTGGAACCTGCATAAACGCATCGCGCTCCGAGTTCTCCTGATGGTCGGGGTAAGGCCGGCCCTGTAAGTACACTGTGTTTGCTAGTAGCTAGTCACTGAAATAGGTGGCCTATTCCGAAAGCAATACAGATGGAATATGATGACGTGCCTCACTTCAAAATACAATGTGATTTTGGTCACAAAAGCTGCCATAATACAAAACACTGTCAGCGTTAGCAACATTAGCAGTTAGAAAAACACATTAAATTTAGCTGTGGCTTTTGTGGTATTTCACACAGTACAAGAAGAGCAATATGCCTACTGTAGTTCTGAAAAACAATATCAAATGCAATATTAGCCAGGTACGCTGCAGTCTAGCCTAGCGGTCAAGAGCATTCTGCCAGTAAAGGAACAGTTGTGATGAACAAGAGAGTTAACCGTTTCAGAAGTTGAAAAATCTCCAACACTTGGTTCTCTGCAGGCTTATGTCGGGTTTCATGGGTGTGACAGCCTTCCTATCAATGTGGATCAGTAACACAGCCACCACAGCCATGATGTTACCGATTGCCCAGGCTGTGCTAGCCCAGCTGTGTGCCACTGAGGCCAGCCAGGATGAAAGAGAGCTCCACGGTGGAGGGAAGGAAAACCAGGCCTTCGAACTAGACATCAAACCACCCCAAGAGAAACCTTTTACCACCAAACTGGACCTGGTGAAGACTCAGGAGAAAAGTAGCTGTATGTATACAAATAGAGTTGTTCTTGACTAAAGGTGTTATCATTTTACCGGGAGATTTATGGTTCTTTCTCAGACATTTAACTGCTGTGCGGTAAGATTAACTCACCCATTGATGTCTGATTCCAGAATTATTTTCAATGTTGTAAACATGTTGTAAATAAGTTGTAAAGACTTACCAGAATACTCTGTTAATAATTGAGCTTCATTTAACAGTTACATTGAAGTCATTTAACAGATGCTCTTATCCAGGATAATTCACCGTAGTTAGTCTATACATTTCAATGTGTTCAAGCTTAACCTAATCCTATCCTTGTATTTACTCCACCCCTCTCCTTTTTTCTTACCCCCCCACCCCTCCCCCTCGCAGATGAAGATGAGGAGAGAGATCAGGACACACCTCTGGAGAGGAGGAAAAAAGAGCGAGAGATGAAGTACCACCTCCTGACTAAAGGGATGAGTCTGAGTGTGTGTTACTCTGCAAGCATCGGAGGCACAGCCACTCTCACCGGGACCACCCCCAACCTCATCCTTAAAGGACAGATGGATGAGTAAGTTACACTCAGTCAAGACAGGTACACATAGCAGCAGGTATCCTAGCAGATAATGTGCAATAAATTAGTTCTTAAGCCCTTAAGCAAGACGCTTAACCCTAATTGCTTCCAGTGTCCATCAGGGCAGCTCCCCCGTCAAGGGGTCAAGCTTAAAGTGGAGATTTGATTTAGGTGGAAATCTCACGTTCTATTTATGATTCTTTTTTACCCTGTCCACAGAATCTTCCCAGACAATGGTGACATTATCAACTTTGCATCGTGGTTTGGTTTTGCCTTTCCCAATATGGTCATCATGCTGATCCTGTCTTGGCTCTGGCTGCAGTTCATGTACATGGGCATCAAGTAAGTAGTTAACATGGGCATCAAGTAAGTAGTTAACATGGGCATCAAGTAAGTAGTTAACATGGGCATCAAGTAAGCAGTTAACATGGGCATCAAGTAAGTAGTTAACATGGGCATCAAGTAAGTAGTTAACATGGGCATCAAGTAAGTAGTTAACATGGGCATCTAGTAAGCTTAAAATTTAAAAAAAAGTTTAGCAAACACAGCATGTCATTGGAACACATGACTAATGGTTGCTGATAATGGTCCTCTATTTCCAGCCACAATAGTCATTTACAACATTAATAGTGTCATCCTCTACACTTTAAGAACAAAACAATCGATGCCCAATACAACCCCTGAATAAAAGTATATGGAATAGAACATATTTCTTGAATTGATTCATTCAGTTCCTTAATGATCTGAATGATCGACAGCATGAAGAAGTCCTTCGGCTGCGGGACGACGAGTGAGGGAGACAAGGAGGCCTATGCCGTGATGAAGGAGGAGTACAGGAAGCTGGGGGGTGTGTCCTTCGCAGAGGGGGCTGTCCTGACTGTTTTTGTTTTACTGGTGGTGATGTGGTTTACCAGAGAACCAGGCTTCATGCCAGGCTGGGCCACTGTACTGTTTAACATGAATGGACCGTGAGTAGCAAATACATTTTCAAGCAGACACACACAAGAAGATGATTGACTTGGTACACGCTTGGAATCAAATTGATGGGAACCCACTTTACTCTTCAACTACTGTAGGGCGGCATGGGGAAAGAGATACCTTTAAAAAACACAGTTGTGAATTGTAAACAAGGCAAAATTAAATTTTTTAGGGATATTAAATATATATATATATACAGTATATCTACATTACTACCACACAGTAGTTTGCATTCAAACCAACTCTGCTCTCTATTTGCACATTTGGTTAATATTTTTGGGATGTACAAAACATAACATGAGCAATTTATATGGCAAAATGTTTTTCAACACAAGTGCTTGTTTTCTCAGCTTAACAGAAATGTAGTGTGTAGCATCCAGATATCTTATTTCCCCCATCTGTCACTGTTCGTCTGAGGAAGGATGATGGTGTGTTTTAGAGATGCTGATGAAGGCTGCAACTTTTTCAGATCATCAATAGCATTTTAGGATGCACTTTGTACAGCGGAAGAAAAAAGTATTTGATCCCCTGATTTTGTATATTTGCACGCTGACAAAGAAATGATCAGTCTATAATGTTAATGGTAGGTGAGCCAGTGAGCCAGAATAACAAAACAAAAACCAGAAAAACGCATTTCAAAAAGGTTTACATTGATTCGCTCAGTGAAATAAGTATTTGATCCCCTATCATTCAACAAGAGTTCTGGCTCCCAGGTGTCTTTTATACAGGTAACAAGCTGAGTGTAGGAGCACCCTCTTAATGGTGCACAGAAGCAATCAATCAATCAGATTCCAAACTCTCCACCATGGCCAATACCAAAGAGCTAGGATGTCATGGACAAGATTGTAGACCTACACAAGGCTGGAATGTGCTACCAGATCATCGCCGAGCAGCTTGGTGAGAAGTTTACAACAGTTGGTGCGATTATTCGCAAATGGAATAAACACAAAATACCTGTCAATCTCCCTTTGTCTGGGGCTCCATGCAAGATCTCCCCTTGTGGAGTTTCAATGATCATGAGAAAGGTGAGGAATCAGCCCAGAACTACACAGGAGGATCTTGTCAATGATCTCAAGGCAGCTGGGACCATATTCACCAAGAAAACAATTGGCAACACACGAAGGTCCCCCTGCTCAAGCACATGTACAGGCCCATCTGAAGTTTGCCAATGAACATCTGAATGATTCAGAGGAGAACTGGGTGAAAGTGTTGTGGTCAGATGAGCCTCTGCTTTGGGGTGTTTTTCTGCTAAGGGGGCAGGACAACTTCAACGCATCAAAGGGACGATGGATGTACCGTCACATCTTGGGTGAGAACCTCCTTCCCTCAGCCAGGGCATTGAAAATTGGTCGTGGATAGGTATTCCAGCATGACAATGACCCAAAACACACAGCCAAGGCAACAAAGGTGTTGCTCAAGAAGAAGCACAATAACGTCCTGGAGTGGACTAGCCAGTCTTCAGACCTTCACACCATAGAAAATCTGTGAAGGGAGCTAAAGGTTTGAGGTGCCAAATGTCAGCCTCAAACCTCAATGACTTGGAGAGAATCTGCAAAAAGTGGGACAAAATCCCTCCTGAGATGTGTGCAAGCCTGGTGGCCAACTACAAGAAACATCTGACCTCTTTGATTGCCAACAAGGGTTTTTCCACCAAGTACTAAGTCATGTTTGGCAAAGAGGTTGAATAATTTTTTCACTGAGTGAAATGCTAATCAATTTACAACTTATTTGAAATGTGTTTTTCTGGATTGTTTTGTTGTTATTCTGTTTCTAACTGTTCAAATAGACCTACCGTTAAAATTATAGACTCATCATTTTTTTGTCAGTGGGCAAACAAATCAGCAGTGGATCAAATATTTTTTCCCCCACTGTATATATGCAAAATCATGTCAGACAAGGAAATATGGTTGAACGCTATTAGCTGTCTAGTACCACTTAAGATTTGTTATGAACATTTTCTGCATTGCATTATAATGCATACATTGCCCATTTAGTGCATGATGTTTTAAAACGTATTTCAAATATACATACAGTATACTGTGTATATTTATTTTCCATGTCAGGAAAAGGTTAAAACACACAGTCCTTTCAGGTTTGTGACAGACGGGACGGTGGCCATCTTCATGTCCATGCTTTTCTTCGTCATCCCCTCACGACCCTTCTGGCAAGCTGAAGAAGAGGCTGCAGAGGAAGAGAATGAAGGTTGAGAAATGTCAATAACACCATTCAGTTTCACTGTTGATCGTAGTAGGTTCCTGTTCATTTCATGAAAAGTCTTTCTTCCCCTGTTCTGCCCCCTTCTTAGGTCCGAAGCAACACCAGGCCCCACCGACTCTTTTGCAGTGGAGCGTGGTCCATGAGCGCATGCCCTGGAACATCATTCTACTGCTCGGTGGGGGCTTTGCTCTGGCCAGTGGTAGCGAGGTGCGTCTGTGGAAGCACAGCAGTGTCTTCGTCCAAACCCACCTTAGGGGCTTAGGCCTATATTTATTCAAACCCCCCCCCGCCTCCTCTGATAGGACAAAAGATTTGACAGTTTTATAATTGGACAACAGAACAACGCTACATGGAACTGGATTCAAAACATTAATAAACAAGAAACATGAGGGAAGAAAGACATTAACTAGGGCCATGTTTAGGGTAGGGTTAGGGACAGTGATCGGGGAAACAGATAACTTGGAACAGGTCACAGTCAATCACACACTATAGCCACTGCTAAAATCCTCGCCCTGTCAATGTCTCTCTCCTAATTCGTCAAACTAATTTTTGTTTTTGGGCAGTGGATCTATGTGATTTTCATCTCTCAATCCATGCCAATTCAATTCAACAGTTTTTGCCAATTCACCCCAAACGTTAAGGCTTAACTACACTCATCGATGCAGATACAAATTCTAAACGACAACTCCGAAGTAGCCAATTGCTATGATTGGCAATACATTCATGCGATTGTGGAATATTCCATGCGCCTGTGTTTTCTTTTTCGGTCAAGCGTCTCATTCTCCATCCACAAAAACATGTCCTGACCCCGAACCCCTTAGGACCTCTTGTGAGTCAACCTGTGTATCACCGGTGTGTGTGGCTGTCTCTATAACGCCCTGCTCCTCTCCAAACTCTCCCCCGCCCCCTCTCCCTCCAGGCGTCTGGTCTGTCTCTCTGGCTGGGTGAGAGTCTCGCGCCTCTGAAGTCCATCCCGCCGTTTGCCATCTCACTGCTGCTCAGCCTGCTGGTGGGGACCTTCACCGAGTGCTCCAGCAACACGGCCACCACCACGCTGTTCCTGCCCATACTGGCCTCTATGGTAACCCCCCCCCCGTTCTCTCCCTGTCCCCCTGCTCCGAGGCCTCTCCATCGGGTTGACCGCGTTCCCTTCTCCCCCCCTCCGCCAGGCCACGGCCATCAGCCTCCACCCGCTGTACGTGATGCTGCCCTGCACCGTGTGCGCCTCGCTGGCGTTCATGTTGCCCGTGGCGACCCCTCCCAATGCCATCGCCTTCTCCTACGGAAACCTGAAGGTCATGGACATGGTGAGTCCGCCGGCGCTACGGAGCGTCCACACTGGGACAGGCTCCAGTACGGGGCGGGGGTGGCGTTCACACCACCGGGTGCCTTTGGACATGCCCGTGTCCGCTAAACCATGATAGATAATGGCCCGGTGCACAGTACAATGGTCCCATGCCCGTTTGTCTGTCTCCAGGTGAAAGCGGGCTTCGCCCTGAACATGATTGGGATCCTGACCATTAACATGGGCGTCAACACCTGGGGAGATGCCATGTTCCAACTCAGCACCTTCCCCGATTGGGCCAACGTCACACACGGGGGCAAGCCCTGAGAGAGGGGGAGAGGGGGGGGAGAATGGGGAGACGGAAAGCCAAACAAACAAGCATGGTATTAGAAATTCTGGACGCAAAGGGAGCAAGATGGAACAATAAATAAATCAGATATGGACTTAAAATGATAAGTCGATTTAATGACAGGCCCAACGCCGACATGTAGAGATAAAGAGAGTATGAGACTGTCTTCTTGTACTCTGTTAGGGTGTTATGCAACCATTTGACAACAGACAAACTCAAAAACCCAAACAGGATATAACATACAGGCTAGCTCCGACTAACAGACCACATACACACACAATAGAGACTAACAAAAGTTTCACAACTCTATAGCGTAATACGCTTAGCCAAAAACTATACATTAAACATTCATAAGCTGTGTGAGTGCTAAATCGTACAAGTAAACAAAAAAACATATATGATAACTTAAAAAAGATATATTGTGTGAAGTTAAACACCTGAAAGCAGACAAGATGTAATCAATTCATTTGAATAACCAAACTCAAAACATCCCACTGCCGAAATGTACAACATTTGCTCTTAGCATTTGTACTTAGAGGCAGTGCTTTAGAAAGACAAATATATAAAAAGGTGCATTTATACGTACATATATAAATAACAAAAACTACATTTTATGTTTACTTTGTCAATTGTAGCTATGACAGTTCAGCAAATGTTTTAATTATTTGTACTAACACCAAATGAAGAAAGATCAATGTTACATAATTTTCTTTATGCTCTTCTGCACAGAAGATAACATAATCAGTTATAGTTTTTTTCTCCCCCCTGTCAATTTATTGCCTAGTCCTTTGCACTCTGTTCTCCTTATGGAAACAAAAGATACACACACGTTCCTGTCTTATCTGTCAGGAATGGGCTCATAATACTTTCGAGCAAAAGTTGTAAAACAAAGTTACTGAGTAAAATTATCCTAATTTTATTAATTTATTTATTTTTCGATTTTGCCCAAGTAACCATTTCTCCAAACTATGAGACGGAATGAGCAGAAGAATGGAAAGCCATTCATTCTAGAACACATTTATTTCCGAAAACGCAGAGCCCTTTCAAACACACCCTACAATGCAGTTCCATTACTCCCTAGTGTTCGTTTAGCATAAACATATCTGTGTGCATGCCATACACTGACATATCCCAACTCACCTCAGACCCACATATATATGAACTGTATTCATAGCGATATAGAATATAGGACCATTTTTAGACAATCTTTTTATGAGCCCAGAATTGTCACTCTGAATACATTGCAATTAAGTGGTTAATTACTTGTACTTTTAACTTATTATTTTAGTCCTTTTTTGGACAAGATGCAGCCTTATCACACCCCACATTAGGGTAAATTAGTTCATCTTTATTAAGTTTATATGTGTCTGTTTTGTGTTGCATTGATGGTTGTTTCTATATTGTTGTTATTATTGTCCAAAACAGAAAGATTACAGTAATTCTGACTCCATAAAGCTAACAGCAGCATTTAGACATATTTCTGTTCTGGCTAACACAGGCACATTTGTTATGGTCGCAATGAGGAGATCCAGCGTCAAGGGAAACAACTGAATTACATACTCAGCTGTTTTATTGCGCCACGATGTACAGCCTGATCGCAACCTATGTGGCACCCTGTCCACAGTGTTCTCTGGTCAAATGTAGTACATTATAAAGGGAATAGGGTGTCATTTGGGAAACAGTTCAGATCAGGTACTGGGGGAGATATCACTGGGTTCATGTTATGCTCAAATTGTCCTCTGTGTGGTTTGGGAAATAATCTGTATGTAAATTGGCATAAACTTAATTTGTTTTCCCCCATGCAAATGTTGTTTAACACATTAAAGTATCCAGGTGTAACGCTTGGTGAATTGTAAGTACGTATGATCCTTTATCATATTTTTAAAAAGGCGAATAAACAAGACGTAACGATGATGTCTGAAAGAGAGAATGTGTGTGACAATGTTGAAGAACCGCTGTACTACTAAAAAGTTACCATTTGACCAAGACAGACAGTGTTGTCGTTGGTTATAGAAGAGTAAATATATTATTCGAGCTCTTCAGCTAACGGTTGGCTTCCGTTTTGGAAGATTCCTAATGTTAGCTAACGTCCTGTGTAATGGGTATGTGGGTAACCATCTGGCTGTATCTTATAGGATGGAGGCAGGACACTAGTGCATAGAGAATGGACGACATTAAATAAAAGAAACTAAATGGACAGGAAATAAACTGACCACTTGATAGAAAAACTAGGACATAAACAAAATTAAAGACAAACCCAAATGGACAACATTACGTTGGGTTATAGCCAAAACAAAGACAGACAAGATACAATGAAAAAGCAGGAACTTAAATAGGGTCTGTGGTGAGGGAAAACCAGTGAGGGCAATAAGCAATGAAGATCCGGATTCTACCGGAACATTAACATTTTCTATTTCTAAATTGGGTTAAGGAGATATCTTACTAACATTAGTAATGAGTATATTAGGTAGGAGAGTTATATAACATTTTAAACAACCCCTCATGAAAATTACCATATTTATATAGATTTACATTTATTCTGCTGAAAAACTTGAATGTTAAACCGTTGAAAACATTTTAGGTGAGATAGTTGTAACCTATTTCCTCCTAGGAGTTGTGGCGTTGCCTTGGAACATTCTGTGGTTACGTCAATCAAAACGCAATGTGTGATATCCCATCACTTTTATAACACACTGTAAAGCACCATCTCTGTCATTATCAGACCACCTGTAACTGTAAATGTTTTATAAAACATTCCAAACCTTATCAGACAGTAAAATTCCTCTATTGTAGGAATAAAGTCGGAGTCTGTTGCTTTGATCATGAGAAGGACTTGTGAGCCAATGCGGTGGTAATCGCTGTTACATCTGATACACTTCAAATGATTAGGAGTTTTTCTAACCACTACAGTATAGGTGTCCATGCATTTAAACATGCCTACTCCCTCTTCCGGCATTGCTGTTCCTATTCCATTTCCCCCAGAACTCCACACATTTTTCCTTTCGTCCAGCCGAAGTTTGAAAGGAGCTCCAACATCTCGGTCCTTACAAATCAGCTCAGCTTGATGGTCTGGACAGTTTGTTTGTAACGCTATCTTCATGGCAGTCCCGATCACCTGCCTATTCAACACCCCACAACAAACGAAAAGCCTCTAGATTGAAAAGCTGAGGCTGTCATTCCCCTCATGAAGGGGGGGAGGCGACTAGCTGGACCATGGGTGTTCTTCAGCAGTGTGTGGCTCAATTTACATTGAATTTGTGAACAAACAGCTGGTGGAGCTCCATTACTAATCCGTGTAAGAGATGTCGACTCCGTTTCCATCTTCAAAGATTTACTGACTCAGCTATTCAGTGGGGTTGATAATAAAGTGTTATCTGGAGTTTATGTGACCTGCTGAGAGGACTGGCCTCTAGCCTCAACCTGGGAGAGGACTCGTCCTAGCTTCTATGGTTCCAGTAGCCACTGTCAATTACCCGTTTCTTAAAGTTGCCTAATTCTAAAAGCAAGGATCTCTCAAATGTACATACATAATGGTCCTCCACAAGCAGATCTTTGTTCTACCAAATGTAATGCCACACGGCTGTTTGTGGTACACTGAGACCTAACAATGAAATCAATAATCCACAATGAACTTTTCCACTCAAGGCTCTAAGGGAAGGTGTTAAATGTTTAACTGCCCTAAGAAAGATAGATTGGTTTGACTTGCAGGCTTGGTCCTCTGTCACTGCAGTCTCCGGTCAAGACTATTTTTAAGCGTGAATTGGACTTAAAAGAATTGGTGCACTATTGTAACTCACATGGTTTGTCCTAAGTGAATCATTTATTTTTAAGCAAACAACTGCTTGTTGACATGAAGAATACATGTTTTCTTGTACAGAAGAGTTGTTATTAATCTAATCATTAAACAAATGTCATAGTTTTAACTTGTATTAAGACTCTGACCTGCCCCAAAACACAGGCAAACTCACAAAGACAGGACCTAGGACAATCATGAACGTTACAGATTCATTAGATGTTTTTTAAAAGGTCCAAGTAAATACTATTGTATTTACATATTATTTAGGGGGAAACAAGCATTAGCACATTTGTGGAAAACCTGTTGGGATCAGAAATACACGGATGTGCAATAATCTTCTACCTGTTCGACTGTTGGGCATAGATACAGAATTGATTTGTCTTGATGTCTTGATTCTTTTTGGCAGCTCTCCAAAGATTCTGTAATGATAGCAATAGAATTGTGTTGGGGATGTCCATGAAACACAATGTCCTGCCTCTCTTTAACCTTCAGGAATAAGGTGGGTCTTTTTTTTCTCTTTAGTCAAAAGTAGTGCACCAGGGAATAGGTTGCCATTTGACCACACCCTACAATTACAGTACATTTAACAGGATTATATGTAATAATTACCAGCAGGCAGCCTACTCAATGAATCACTAAATATATTTTATGAACCCGTTTTTGTATCAGCAGTAGTTGCAAATTGCTTATACAGATACCCAGCGCGAAAACCAGAAATACAATCACTGGACAATGGCTAAGTAAAAACTCCTTATCAGGGTTGGAACCCAGGAAGAAAACTGAAAAGGGGCAAAACTTTGAGGGGTGGCCATTCCCCTTCTGGCTGCATGTAATGACTTTTTTCGTGCAATTTAATGTTATTGCAACTGTTGCTTCTTTCTCTTATAAACCGTCTATCTCGCTACCATAACCAGTCACTGTGTTTGCTTCTTTCTCTTATAAACCGTCCATCTCGCTACCATAACCAGTCACTGTGTTTGCTTTTTTCTCTTATAAACCGTCCATCTCGCTACCATAACCAGTCACTGTGTTTGCTTATTTGCCTGGGAACTTTTTTCTGCTGGCAAACATTTCCAATCATTAATTATGATTAATCGCATAATCGTTTGGAAATTATAGTAATAATGTTTTAATGTGGCCTTAAATACAAATATGAACAGTGCTTAACAGTCATTTTCCAAGTCACTCTTTCACACAAGGGTGTCACGCCCCTTAGATTCACACAATTAGTAGCTGCATCTGTTTGTATCCCATATAAATCTAAATAGAAAGCACTTGTAGTTCAACCATCTCCTACCTTAGGCTACTCTATAAAACACATATTAGCCCCTTATTTGAGTAGTAGTTGGATGTGTATTTTAAAATCACATGGAAATTGTTCAAGTATTGTCTTTAGATGTTTAGGCTGAAATGTGGTAGCAAGCCTGATTGTATGAAAACAAGTGTTCAGATAAGAAGACAAGGCTTATGAGGAAAGACCAAGCAACCCTTCCAATAGCACATGTTCATTATGTATAATGTGGCTATGGTTGCATTTACAGAGGACGATTGTGACCTTTGTATGGACTAACTCATCTTTTGACTAGTCACATCCAATCTTTTTTGCGTTGATCTGATTTGACAGACTAATGAGTAAGAACAATGGCCAGTGCTTAATTTAATGAGTAATATGGAGTTTGACTTTTGTCATAGGATGTCAAGTGGATTTATAGCACATGCCTCAGCACATTTCAACCAGGCTGTATTGGGACACTTTTGAGTTACGCAAAACCACACATCAAACGTGAAACAAGGTTCCATTGTGGACCACTGAAAAAAGTGTTAAACTGGCATCTAGTAACTTGTATGACGATTATTAGTGCTATACAATTCACACTATTACATTTCAAAAATAGACCAGTAACTGAATTGCAAGACAAGGACCCTGACATGCTGCAAGATCTGCAGCTACAACTGAAAGTCAACTGCTCTAATGTCCAACAAAAAGCTTAGAAATGAATGGGGAACCAGAGACTGTGTAAACTAATTAAATCACTGTCAAGTTCCAGAATAGCATATATTACAAGAACTATAGAAATATGCATGCAGACCCCCCCCCCCCCCCCCCCCCCCAC